>CM069904.1:148074708-148215688 GCA_036172215.1 Camellia granthamiana | reverse complement strand
TACATTTCTTTTGCCCAAAACCTTTCATAACAAGACGTGCTTTGTACCTCAGATTCTTGCATCATTCTTCAATTTGAAGACCTACTTATTTTTCAAATTTTCCTCCCCTTAGGCAACTTCACTAAATCATAGGTGTGATTTTCAAGTAAGGAGTTCATCTCCTCTTCCATGGTCTTTTTCCAATCACCTTTCTTTGCATGCTCAATTGCTTCTTGGTAGCTCTCAGGCTCCCCTTGATCGGAAATCAACACAAATTCATTGGGAGGATACTTTCTTGAAGGTTGTCGGTCCCATGTAGATTTCCTCAACTCAAGTTGTGGTGGCGGTTCTTGAGTTGGATGTTCTTCCTCATTTCTGACTCAACTTCATTAGGATTAGCATCATTCTCTACATCTTCAATAGGTGGCTGCACATCTCCCCCATTTTCATCATCAACTGAAGATGAAAGAGATGAATCCATGTCAATGAGATCACTAGTTTTTGGCTCTGGTTGATCACCTTTGCCAAAGTCTTCAATTGTTTCGTCTTCAAGAAACACAACATCACGGTTTCGAATGACTTTCTTGTCGACCGAATCCCACAATCTATACCCAAATTCATCACGCCTATAGCCAAGAAAATACATTGTCTTGACTTACTATCAAGCTTGGACCTCTCATCCTTTGGAATGTGAACAAAAGCTCGGCAACCAAACACTTTCAAGTGCTCATAAGACACATATTTGTCGGTCCAAACTCTTTCTGGAACATCACCATTCAAAGATAAGAAGGAGACAAATTGATCACGTCAACCGCTGTCTTCAATGCCTCACCCCAAAAGGATCTTGGCAATTTAGCTTGTGAAAGCAAACACCTTGTTTTTTCCACAATGGTGCAGTTCATTCTCTCGGCAACTCCATTTTGTTGAGGAGTCTTCTTAACTGTCTTTTGATGCCGAATACTTTGGCCGCGACAATACTCATCAAATGGCCTAATGTATTCACCACCATTGTCTGATTGGATGCACTTCAATTTCTGTCCTGTTTCTTTTTCAACCATGGCCTGAAAATGCTTAAATACTTCTAGAACTTGATCTTTAGTTTTTAGTAGAAAAGCCCAAACTTTCCTTGAATAATTATCAATGAAAGTAACAAAATAAAGTGCACCACTATGTGTTCTAACTTTTAAAGGACCACAAACATCCGAATGAATCAACTCCAAAACATTTTCTTTTCTAGAAGCAACATTTTTATGAAAAAAAACTCTATGTTGTTTACCTGCCAAACAATGAACACAAGTTTTGAGATGTGTACCTTTTAAACCGGGTAGAAGCTCTTTCTTGAACAATACTTGCAGCCCCTTTTCACTCATATGGCCAAGCCGCTTGTGCCATAATTCGGTAGAAGTATCATCTTCAAGTGTATTGACAACACATTTATAATTTTTCCTTGCATCGAATAAAGTGTATGAGTTTTCTTGCACTTAGCCACCACCAAAGAACCCTTTGTGAGCTTCCATATTCCATCACCAAATTTGTTGTTGAAGCCTTCATCATCTAGCTTTCCAGTAGAGATCAAATTGAGGCGAATGTTGGGAACATGCCTCACATCTTTAAGCAACAACTTGCAACCCAAATTTGTTTCCAAGCAAACATCACCCATGCCAATAATCTTGGACAAACCTTCATTACCCATTCGAACATAATCATAATTTCCTTTGGTGTAGGTAGTGAAGAAATCAACTCGAGAAGTCACATGAAAAGAAGCACTGGAATCAATCACCCAATTGCTCTCTTGGCCCACAAAATTGATACAATCATCTTTACAAACAATCATGAGATCATCAGTAGCAACTGCTGTAGTGTCTTTTTGCTTCTTATCCACACTTTTGTCACGTCTTTTCTCCTTGTTCTTGCGTTTTCGGCATTCTCGCTTCATGTGCCCTTTCTCATGGCAATAATAGCACTCAATGTCTTTCTTTGAAAAAGAACCATCCCTTGATTTGTCACGCTTTGATCACGACCATGAGGAGTCTTACTCCTCCCCCTTGTTTTGCTTCGGCCTCTCACAACAAATGCTTCTGAATGAGAGGAACCCGCTGATTTTCTTCTAGTTTCTTCATTCAACAGGCTACTAGTGACTTGGCCCATTGTGACAACTCCATCGGGCGCTGAATCACTAACGGTCACGACCAAAGTCTTCCAACTTTCGGGCAAAAAACTAAGTAGCATCAAAGCCTGTAACTCATCATCAAAAACAATTTTCATAGAAGCAAGTTGGTTAATAATACTCTTTATTTCGTTCGGATGTTCCGGAATAGGGCTGTCCTCTTTATATTTTAAATTAACCAACTTACGAAACAGAAAAGTTTTATTTATGGCTGATTTCTTATCATAAAGGCCTTCTAATTTTTTCCATAAATCATGTGCTGAAGTTTCAGTAGCAACATGATGAAACACACTGTCATCAATCCATTGACGGATAACACCAACGACTTTTCGATTAAGCCTCTTCCACTCATCATCTTTCATATCATCAAGTTTGCCACTATCTCCCTCAATAGGCCCATATAAATCTTTACAGAATAATAGGTCCTCCATTTTAGTTTTCCAAGTTACCCAATTGCTTCCATTGAAGCTAGACATACGACCCACATTCCCCTCCATTGATTTACACAAATAAATAAATCCCAATAAATCGTAGGCTCTGATACCAGTTGTTAGGGAAAATCTATAATTCCCCACAAGTAAATCAATCAATGGGAATAAAAACTAATGCGGAAAAATTAAATCAAAAGCAACACAAGAATTTTTACGTGGTTCCTCTCAATGTGAGGTACGTCCACGGGATCGAAATCCGATTTCACTATCAACCAAAGAGTTCCAAATGATTACAAACGAGACACGAATAGTCTCACAAAACCACCTTAGGTGAATTCCAAATAATCACAAATAAACAAGAGGAAAGATCTCACCAAATAGATGAACAAAAATCTTTAGAACCAGAGTTGTAGAAAATCTAAAATAACGAACCAAATCAACACCGAAAACGAAGCAAAGAACCACCCAAATTAATTCCACTGTTCACACACCCAAATAATTGATTTTACCAAAGTGGAGTATTGTGTAGCAGCCGTTCTCTTCACCTCAGGATGAGCAAAAACAAACCCTAAAATATTGTGAATCTAGGGTTTATTATCAAACCTTAGTTGTTTCCAAATTGGATTGGGTCTCCACAAATTAAATATAATATATAAAAATATATTATAATTAATACTAAACCAAATTAAAATTCTTTTAAAAAACCAATTGGGTCCCACACTCCAATAAGGAGGTATACCCAACATGATTTTGATGGTTTGAATTATTTTTATATTTTAAGAACCACAGATTATAATATCTTTATATAATACTTTATGTGATGAGATATGTTATGATTGTAATATGTGGATGAGACATGCAATGATTGTAATATTTTAAAGTTTCAAACTTTCTTTCTTTAGGTGATATGCAGTGATTATAATACTTTTTTAAGTCATTGACTGTAATACTTTTTTTTTTTTTTTTTTTTTTTTTTTTTGAGGAAGTGCACAAGTTAAATTATGTTGAAAATTTATAAAATTTTAAACCACCAAATCAATGCGTATCCATCCGCCAATTCGCCAATCCGCTCAATCCACATCCGTTGGATTAGCGGACGGATGCAGATTGATTTTTTTCCAATCCACCAATCTGACGAACGGATGACGAATTAGAGATACCGTAGTCACAACTGACCTGCGACCACCCCTACCATTGACCCAATCCAAATATAAATTTTTGGCCCAAATTCAAAACAATGATTTAGGACAAAATATATTTAATTTTTTTTCATTTTTTATTTTTTTTGTTAATGGCAGTATTCTGAATTAGTTTGCTTGTACGAGACTAATATTTTTTTTTTTATTACTATTGTCAAAACTTTATTTGGTATAAAATATTGGTATAAAACATTGGCAATAATTTAACTTATTTATTTGGTATAAAATATTGGTTTTCAAATTTTATTTAAAAAGAATTAAAAGATAAAACCAAAAAAAAATAATTACTTTTATATTTATATTTTTTGCAAGGTGAATAAATTTTAAAAATATATTTTTTTTAGTTCATTTTAATCAATTAAATGGTATTTAGAAAAAATAATTTTGAAAACAAACCAAATAAATTCAAAAGCAATTAAACCTAATACATTGAATAGATTATATTACTAATAATTTCTTGGAGAAATTATTAAAAAAATCCGAGAATTTGAATATTGTAACAAATTAAATCTTGAATTTTTAATTTTGCTAATTTAAATCATAATATTTTGATTTGTTTTCTTTTAATCCATTTGCCTATTTTCATTAAATAAAATTAACGAAAAAAATAGTATTTTAGTCAATATACTCAATGTAAGTATACAAAAAATATCTATATTTTTTTTCCATTCAATTTAATGAATAAAATCTCATTGTTATATTAGTTTTACTTAGCGAAAATAAGCAAATAGATTAAAATGAAAACAAATAAAAAAAATTAGAATTTAAATTGACAAAATAAAAAAATTCATAATTTAATTTGTTACAAGACTCAAATCTAAATTTTTTTAAAATAAATTTTCCTAATTTCTTTCTTTTTAAATATACAATCAAATAATTAAAACAATAAAATTGATTATAAATTATAGTGCATCGCCTCTTTCGACAATATCTAAAGAAAAATTCTTGGTCCACGGAAATAGAGGTAGTCCGATTCCGTCGGAATGATGTGATTGGAGGATTGCCAAACGACCTCCCAAACTATTGGCTAGATGATTGGTGTTCCTTGTCAATCGCGACTGTCACCCTTGTTATCTGGTGTATCAACCGATATCTGCTCGGAAGACCGGCCAAACGACTATGTGGATGATCGGTATACTCAAATTCAGACAATTCTAATGAGCTAAAATTCAATGGATGTAACATTGGTCACAGGGGTGTTCACGGTTCAGTTGCTGCCGGAGAACCTTCAATCTACCATTCGTCCGCTAGATTTGCGGATTGAAAAAAATCAATTCGTATTTGTCTGCCGGATTGACGGATATGAATTGAGTAGATTAGTTGATTGATAATGAATGCGAATCGATTTGGCGGTTTAAACTTTTATAAATTTTGAATATAATACAACCTGTCAATATTTTTTTTGGGATAACAATCCAACTCAACATAATCAAAAGATTATCAAATAAATTTCCAAATACCAATAATAAATACATATAAAGAAAACCATGCATTGTCAAAACTATTTTATTACTTTTTTTATTCAAAAACTATTTAATTTGATTTTTTAAAAAAAATGACAAAATTAAGCATTATATTTTCTATACAAAAATACCAAATATCAACACTTGTTATTTGATAAAAGGATTTCTACATTGAAAATATAACAGAATATCTAAACTTTTTTTTTTCATTTGAAAACACAAATAGAATATCTAAATAAATTGAAAACCTCTTACAAATAACTAGAGGGGTTGGCGGTTTGGCGGTTCGGTTACGACCAAAGGAATCTCAAATCCGTCATCCATCTAAAATTAGGCGGATTGGAAAAATCAACCCGCAACCGTCCGCTCGTCATCACGCATCCGTCCAAAATACAGATAATCGATTTGGTTCGGTCAGTTTGGACGGATCAAAATATCCACTACTCATCCCTAATTGCTCATATCCAAAAAAAAAATTAACTTATTAACTTATTTAAATCATATCACTATTTTTTTTTTTTTTTTTTTTTTACACGTTTCTTCCTAAGAGATAAGAACAATTCATAATAGATAAGAACTAATTTATTTGGGATACATCGGCTCTCTTTTATTTAATTTTTGTTTCGTTTTGTTTTTGTTTTTATTTTTTATTTTTTCAAAAGATATATATAGAAGAGGAAAAAGGACAGATCTATTTTCAGTTGATGTAACAAGTAATCTCACCTTCTCATTGAGAGGCCACAGCTGAACAACAGAGGCTAGCGATGGGAAGCACGAGTGCTCTCCCCTCTCATCTACACCTCAACAACACTCGTTACTTCTTCAAATGTCTCAATTCTACCAGAAATCAACCAACTTCTCTGCAATTCAACCGAAGAAAATCCAAGTTCGGTGTCTCATCGAGAAGAGAGCACAAAAAGCTCATTAGTTTTGCTTGTTTTGCTGTTGACGACGAAGTGAATAAGCAGCAAGAACAATTGGGTAGTGGTGGTGGTCTTGTCTCGGCTGTTGAAGATAGACCTGGTATCAAAAACTCTCATAAATTAATCAATCTGTGCCTTAATTGGGTATTATTTTTTTTGATGATTTCATGGATTTCTTGATGTGGATGGGTTTTGATTGGATTTGCTGTAATGGGTTGTTTTTCAATTTAGTATACGTGCTCTCAGTATTATATTAATTTGACTTGCGTCGATGAATTGTTGTAAACCTGTTATGAGGGTTTCTTGGGTTTGTTATTGTTATTGTGATTCTGTATTTGTTTTATTTCTCATTTTCTTGAAGATGTCATGGGAAAGATTTTTTGCTTCTCTATGTTTTAGCCTCTGCCAACCAAGAAACCAAATTAGCTGAATGGTATGGGGGAAATGATGAAATTCATTTTAGGATAAAGACATGAAAATCTCAGTTTGTGGGCTACTTTCTACATGGCAATTTAGTGAGCAGAAATTGTTTCCATAGTAGTCATAAATTACTGAAACTTAAAAGGGCAATCTCGGTTCAGAAGGCTACCCCACCTCTGGGGTCCGGGGAGGGTGAGATGAATGCCGCCTTACTTCTGCATATAGAAAAGTATGCCCAATTCAGTTCAGAATTTACTGAAAATTTACAAAGTAAAATCAAAAGAGATTTACTTTCAAATCATGGAGGAGCCTTTTGTTCCAAATCTAGGAAACCCATGACTGTTAACTGGCAATATTTACCCCATTCACCAAGTTTTGCCAAATACCCCTTTGGACATTGTTGGGGTTTGTAGGTTCCAAAGTTGTAAAGGCTTTATTAAGGCTCGTTAAGGCAAAATGCATCGAGATTTTGATTTTTAGGTGTCACTCCTCAGGCTTACATATCATAGTTTGAGACGTCCGCCTTAGGTGCACCTTGTTTGCTTTTTTGTGCATAAGCATACGACGATTACGTATATCGAGAGCTTGTCTTGAGCTATTGTTAAATTTAATCTAATACATGGTTTAAATACAAAAAAGAAGAATCTCTTTTGTAACGATATTTCATGGGCAAAATTAAGTAACTGACTAACTAAGAAAAAATATAAAGTAAGACTCAAGTGAGAAGTTCAATAACTGTATAATGTCAATTTCACTTTCAATGAGCACAAACTTCCTTTTTACATGAGGATAGAATCAATTAGAGGAAATAGATACATGTCACTGGCCCCAAGTAATTGGGATAAAGGCTTGTTGAGTTGAGCCGGGTTGAGTTGGGTGGGGGCTCTAGAGACAAAACAAATGGCAAAAAGGAAAAATAAAATAAAAATTGTAATAGTAGTTGTATTCTTTAGTTTGTGTAATTTATTGAAAAAGTTTGGTTAGTTTTTTAACTCTATAATTTTTGTTTGATAAATAAATGTATTATTATTAATTGAAGTTCCAAAAGGGGGCGAACCCTTTACACCCTAAAAAACTTGAATACTATCGATACATCTACAAGTATGTACAGTTCGCCAATAAACTAAACAAAAGACAACTGAGCAATCTTCTCTCAACTAATGATCCTTTCAATCTAACCGTGGGCACCTCAATGCCCTCAAGAGTCCTATTGCGTTTCCTCCATACATTCCACCACATTCCCAAAGGAGCAACCTACAATGTTTTCCTAACTTTCTTCTTTGGACAATCTAAATAATAAACAAATCTCCTACTGAAGAAGACATCACATCACCCAATCAACACAAATTGAAAACACTAAGCTCCATAACTCACTTGCCATTAGATGGTGAAGTAATAGATGATTTAGACTTCCTTTGCACGTACAAAACCAATCTATGATCACCTTACACCTCTTTTAATTTGTAGTGAAGATGGCCTTATGAGTTGTCTATTTAAAAAAGCAACCTCAGGAGGGATACTACATCTCCAAATGATTCTAAGAAGAAAAAGTGCATCCCCATCCAACAAATATTGTTAAAAGGATTTAACTGAAAACACTTCATTCGCCATAATAAGGAACGTTGATCATACCCTTGAACTCCAAAGTCATACAATCAACAAAAAAATGCCTCCTATGAATTCCACACTTATCTGCTAACCACTTCAGTGTAATCCTGCTACTGAAGCATTCTGTCCATTGCCTAAGAGAACAAGTTAGGAAACACCTCCCTCAATGGTCTATGTTCACACCACACTTCCAACCAAACTGCACCCTAACCCATCATCCACATTAATGAAACCCATTTAACAAAATCATCCTAGATCCTCACAATGCCCCTTCAATTACCCTAATCTATAAGCCCCCACAACTGTGCCATTAAACCAATTACCCAATCCCTCCCATACTGATCTTCCATCACTTTTCTCCACAATCTTTCGTACTTCGAAATCCATAACCACTTACTCAACAGCACCTTACTGAAAAATTCCAATTTATGAATCCGCAAACCTCCCATTTGGATTAGCAGACACACCTTGTCCCAACTTAACAAATCATTCTTAAATTCCTACCATCTTCCCCAGGCAAAAAGTTCCTCTCCAACTTTTGTGACTTCTTAGCAAATCGAAGCATGAATAATGAAAATAAGGACCAAAATATGTTGGTAGGCCAGAAAAGGTGCTTCTGATTAAAATCAATCTACCACTTGTAAGCTATTATCTCTTCCAAGCATCAAACTCTCTCTCAAACCTCTCCACCACCCCATTTCAAACCACCTTGGCCTTAAAAGGTGATCCTAGAGGCAATCCCAAGTAAGAGGTAGGCAATGAATCAACACAAGAACTTCGAATCCTTGCAAGACCATTCAAATTCTTCACTTCCCCTAGCATCTTGTTGTTGTTGTTGTTGTAATTATTATTATAACCTATCAAGCACGGGTACTCTAAAAATGTTGCCGTATACGTACCGGGTACTTACCGGGAGCGGGTACGCGTACCGGGTACGGCATATACGCATTGGGTGCGTTTTATACGGTCTGTATAATCCCAGTACGCAATGGGTACGTTTTTGGGTATGCCGGGGTAAAAACAGAATTCCCTGCAATTTTAAGGGTACTGGAGCAATTGTTTTGGACAATTTAAAAAAATTTGGGGTTCTTTTGTAATAACTAAAACATGAAACAAATGAAATTAGGGTTAATTGTTCTATTCGATACCTCCTCCTTCAAAGAAATATAGTCGGCTCAAGAAGAGAGAAAACGATCGGCTCCAAGGTGCTGATTCTCTCCTTTGAAGAACACAATCTAGTTAGTTTCTCTTCAATTCTTCCTTCTCTTCTTCTTCCTCTTTCTTTCATTTTTTTTTTTTGTTTTTCAGATTTTTGGTCTTTCTTCACAGCAAACGAATAGTCGATCCTCTATTTTTTTGGTTCATTTTTCTTTGATTCTTCTTCCTCTTTCTTTCATTTTTTTTCAGATTTTTTTTTTCTTACTTAGCAGCAAATGAATCTGTCCTCCCCCCCCCCCCCCTTCCCTCCCTCGTTTTTTTGATTTGATTCTCCCCTTTGATTTTCTCTTTCTTTGATTCGATTCTTCTTCCTCTTTCTTGAACTCTCCTTCATTTTTTCCCCCTGATATATGTATATTTTTTTTTTCATGCAACTTGCAAGTCTAGAATGACCCACAGCCACTGGAAGTGAAAAAATTGTTAGAATGACCCACAGCCACTGGAATTTCAGCAACTTGCAAGTCTTTTTTTTCATGCAACTTGCATGTCTAAAATTGTTATTCAAATATTTAAAAAATTACATACTCCAATGAAGTGAAAAAATTCACAAATTATTTTGTTAAATGGTTATATAATTTATATTGTAGGAATATGAGTTCATCAGGAAGTATAGGTTCAAATACAAGTGCCTTTGCAAGTGTCCCTTCTACTGATAGTGATCAAACTGGGGATGAGTATGCTCCTCTTTGGGGTTAGTTTGTTTTTAGCATGAAATTCTCTTTTCTAATTTTTTTTTAATGACATTAAAATAGCTCGTCGATTTACTTTAGTATTGGTATTGTTGAAAAATGATTTTTTTTTTTTTTTTTTTTTTTTTTTTTGTAATTTCTTCTTTTAATTATGTTATTGAATTTTAATTTGTATGCTGGATGTTTAGCTATAAATTTTAAAAATAAAAATAAAAATTGGCATACCCTAGCCATATCCGTACCCTACTTTTTTTAAAATTTGCCGTATCGGCGTACCCGTGTCATACCCACACCCATACTTCTTAGATTATAACTATCTTGTTGTATTATTATTTTGACATAGATCGTTGTTGTTCGCTGTTTTTATCTGGTTCCTAGTACTGATATGGTGTTTCTATCCTATCTGATTTTAATTAACTGCATGTTTAAATGAAAATTATAGATGTGGCTGATGGTTCAAGAGAAGTTACATTAGAAAATGAAGGCCCATATAAAGAAGGAAGTGATCTTTATAATTTGCTTTATCCGAGTAAAGAGCTGCTCCCAGATGATAAGGAAATGAGTATATATGATCACCTAGAGGAGCTGCGGCAGAGGATCTTTGTGTCAGTTTTGGCAGTTGGAGCTGCTATTTTGGGATGCTTTACGCTTTCAAAGGAACTGATACTGCTTCTTGAAGCTCCTGTTAAAACACAAGGTGTTCGGTTTCTGCAACTAGCTCCTGGCGAGTTTTTCTTCACAACTTTGAAGGTTAGAATGAGTTAACCTATATTTTATTTATATTTAATTTTCCTTCATGCCAGTGTAATAGTATTTTGGATAGTTATTATTTTCAGAAGCAGAAAAAAAATTCTGTGATTACAGTGCTTACTTGAAATGCAGCTGCTGTCTTATAAACCCTTGCATTTCTGATCCAACAATTTTCCTTATTTCTTTTTATTTTTTTCTTTTCCCTAGTAAAGATGCAATTTCTGTCATTCCTGTTATGTTATAGAACATGTATCTGCCACTATTGGTAAGCATTTTGATTATTTACAATTGCATATTACATTTGATATATCTCCAATAGTTGTTGTCATTTTGATTATTTACAATTGCAATACATTTGTCATTGTTGTTGTTATTATTATTATGGTTTGCAATTTTTGGAGGGAAATTCAATGTAATTGGAAAATATCCACTTGTACATTGGTATGATAATAGCTGGACACTGGACATCCATTCCCTACACCGCATGAGCGGTACCTCAACTGGGAGACGTATGCACTTACTGCTGGTTCTTTAATAACCATAAGGAACTTAAAAAGATTATATGTCTGCATTAGTTTATCTATGAGTTGATTTCATTAAATAAACAATTACTAAAATCATACATGACATCTTTACAACGTATAAATATTGTTAACATAAACTTACAAGTAAGTATTTTAGTTAGTTATTATCATTTGTTTTTTGTTT
Source organism: Camellia granthamiana (assembly GCA_036172215.1). NCBI lineage: Eukaryota > Viridiplantae > Streptophyta > Magnoliopsida > Ericales > Theaceae > Camellia > Camellia granthamiana. The sequence continues at coordinate 148,204,133 of CM069904.1, read as the reverse complement.
TGGTTTGTTTTTTTATTTTTTTAAACGATTTATCTCATAAATCTTCGTGATGACATGATTTTCCTCTTTGTTTTGTTTGCATCTTATCATTATCATCATTTGTCGCTCTCTGGCTTGCCCAAAAATACTATGTAGATGAGAAACCTGCAATCTGATTATCAGTAAATAACTGCAAAGGTAGTGACAGTGGACATGATTTCTGAAAGTTCATGGAACCTTACTGTAACTGCGGAGTAGGGGTATGTCTCTAGATGGGTTTTTGAATTTGACCCTACTAGGAGCACTAGCTGTGAAGGTTAGTGAAAAATAAAAATTGTGCTTATGGTGGCACTTGCTGTATGTGTTGCCCCGTTGTGTTTGTGATCAATGGCAAAAGAATAGCATTTGTCAATTGATTACTTCTAACATTAAAGAATCTACCAAACAACTTTCCCACAAGTGAGCATAGATAAAGACAATTTTTATGGACTCAAGTTGCATCATTTGCACAATTGCCGATACCATGGCAGCAAGGCTGGGACTATTCAACTTGGCCAATTCGAGTTTCAATATTGTTTGCTTCATTACTTTGACTTTTCTTACCCCCTTTAATATGATTGTAGTATAATGCTATTCCTGGTTAGAAGGTTACAATTCACTATTCGATTCATAAGATTCATACAAGTTTTAACCAAAACAATTTAATTTGTGTTGTTGGATCTCAAATTGAGTGAATCTTATGAGTCAATTGCGATTCACTACGATTCATTGCGCTTTACCATGATTCACTATGATTTAGTTTTGTTTGCATGAGGCATGAAACAATGTCGTTTTCACAAAATAGAAAAAGAAATCAATTAATTATATTGATATTTATGGTTTTATATGTATATATATACTATTTAATTATATCAATATTTATTTCATTTTAAACATTATATATTTTTATATGTATATGCATATATAAAATTATAGATTATGCTAAATAAAGTGAATCTTACAATTCAATATGATTCACGATTCACTATTTTAGCAAAATGATTCACAATTCAATTCGCTATTTGACAACAATGATTCTATTTATGTTGTACTGCAGGTGTCAGGTTACTGTGGCCTTCTTTTAGGGAGCCCCATTATACTCTATGAGATCATAGCCTTTGTTCTTCCAGGTTTAACGAGGGATGAGAGAAGATTTCTGGGTCCAATTGTTTTAGGCTCCTCAGTACTATTTTATGCTGGTATAACATTCTCATACTTGGTTCTCACTCCAGCAGCCTTGAATTTCTTCGTTAACTATGCGGAAGGGGCTGTGGAGTCAATATGGTCCATTGATCAATACTTTGAGTTTGTCTTAGTGCTCATGTTCAGCACTGGGCTGTCCTTCCAGGTATATTTCTTAGCAGATGGAAGTTACATCTCTATACTCATGATATAAAATTGAAGCTTACATGGGACTAGACTAATAGTCCTAATGTTATCAATCCCTTGGGATTATGTATCTTATCCCATGTTAGGAATGTCCTTGAATTAGGCGAGAGGATTAGTAGAATCCTATCATATCCATGTTTGTCTAGAATCATTGGAAAATTGACTACATACATGGTGTAATGACCAAATTTGAAGACATTTTGGTCTGTTAACCCCCTAATCCAGACTCCTCTTAATCTCCCCATTTTGTATATCACTCCCCCTATAGGACTCAATAATCCCCCATGTAGGGGATGTATAGTTCCAAGAGACTGTCAATCCGGAGGTCCACTTTTGTATCAAAACATTGGATTCAGGATTGACTAGGATTATATATAGAGTCCAATCCCATGGCCCAAACCCCCCAAACAAGCACAACCTGAGTTTCTTATTCTGCAAGACAAATTTAAAACAATTTCCTGGCAGTAGTAAATTTTGTGTTTGTGCTTGCGATTGCATGTTTGCTAAACATGTTTAAAACATATTAGCTTATTCAAATTTTACCTTATGAAATAAACATTTTGGTGTTACCATGTTGGTTGTGGTGGTTTCTTCATGGTTAACTATGCATTTTTAGTCCTTATTTACAATAGGATTATTTATTTATTCATTTTGTTTTTTCAAATACAGTGGTCAACTCTGCCGAAGGTCACTCCTCAGGTTTAAGGAGTACCCTCATTTTTATTTTTTATTTTATTTTTAGTGGTGTATCTATTTAAGACGCATGCACAGAGGCAAGCAGAACAAGTATCCTACTGATGTCAAATGTACAATAAAATTTGCTAAAAAGTACAAGGCTCTTGTGCATCACAAGCCCCCATCAGTAGATGTAGAACTAGTTTCTTTTACAGCACAAGCCCCCATCAGTAGATGTAGAACTAGTTTCTTTTACAGCACAAGCCCCCAATGGGAAAAAAAAAAAAAAAAAAAAAAAGAGAAAGGAAAAAAGAAAAAAGGAAAAAAGTCCAGGCTGTTTGCATCACAAGCTCATCAGCAGAGCTAGTCTCTTTTTACAATATGGCTATTGATTCTTACACTTTTACAGGTTCCGGTTATACAACTTCTATTGGGACAAGTTGGTTTAGTGTCGGGAGACCAAATGCTGTCGATTTGGAGATATGTAGTGGTGGGAGCTGTAGTTGCAGCTGCTGTACTCACACCATCGACTGATCCTCTTACTCAGATGCTTTTGGCCTGCCCACTTCTTGGTCTCTACTTGGGTGGTGCATGGATGGTCAAGCTCATAGGCCGGTGATTCATTTTCGTCGATGTGAATGCATGGAATCTGCTGCAGCATCCAAGTTTTAAAACATGTATAGTTCAATTGGATCCCTTATGTATGTACTATAAGAATGAGAAAACATCTAGATCCGATAAAAAAGTGTAGAAGTGAAAAGATCATGCATTATCTTACTCAAATCTGTGTACCAAATTCTTGTAGGAAAATTCTGCTACTGGTGTAAAATGAGAGTTTTTCTTTTCAAATTTTTGGGGCAGCTCTAGAATGTGAATTCCATCGTAGCCATGTTAATATGCCTTTCAGAAAAGGAGTATTGAATGTGTTTTCAATTGAGCACGCTTCAATTAGGGATGGCAATGGGGTTAATGGGGTGGATATTAATTCCCCATCCCTATTCCCCTATAATAAATTTTCTCCATTCTCCATTCCCCATTCTCCATGGGTACCATCCTCCCCATTTCCTAATGGGTTCGGATTTTTCCCAACCCACTTTACTCTCCATTTTTATTTTATTTTTATTTTTTACATTTAAAGTTAAAAACCACCTCTTTTTTTTTTTAAAGGTTCACAACAAAAGCTAAATATACCTTCAATCATTTTTCTTTCTTTTTTAATATATTTAATGTTAACAACTTTTTCTCTTTTTTTTTTCTTTTTTTTTCTTTTTTTTTTTTTAAAGGTTTATAACAAAAGCTAAATATACCTTCAATCTTTTTTCTTTCTTTTTTAATATATTTAATGTTAACAACTTCTTCTTCTTCTCTCTTTTTTTTTTTTTTTTTTTTTTTTTTTTTTTTTTTAAGGTTCACAACAAAAGCTAAATATACCTTCAATCTTTTTTCTTTCTTTTTTAATATATTTAATGTTAACAACTTCTTCTTTTTTTTAAAATTTTTAATTTTTTTTTTTTAAGGTTCACAATAAAAGCTAAATATACCTTCAATCTTTTTTCTTTCTTTTTTAATATATTTAATGTTAACAGCTTTTTTTTTTTTTTTTTTTTTTTTTTTTTTTTTTTTTAAGGTTCACAGCAAAAGCTAAATATACATTCAATCTTATTTTATTTTATTTGGTTCAACAACAAAATCAAATACACATTAATTAATTAATTAAAAAGTTTGTTTTATAATAATCAAATATATAATTTTGAGACAATCAAATAAGTTTTAGTAATTGAAAAAAAAAATGTGTAAGAACGTGGAAGATTAAAAAAAAAATTACAACAATCTCTCTCTCTCTCTCACTCTCTCCTCTACATGTTATAAGAATTTGTTTATAATGTTATAAGAGCATGTTTGAAGAAATAAAATGTAAAAGAACCTGTTTGAAGAAAGTGTTATAAGACCTATATTAAATTGCATCAGGGCATAAACAAGAAATTATTTGTTGATCTCTTAGCCACGGACATTTTATATATTAAACTATCTTTCTCTTAGCAAATTTGAACCATTCATTTTAATTTATCCAAAATCTAATTATACCTTTTAACAAATCTGAACCACTCATTTTAAGATATCTATGCCTTGTCACACCCAATCCATCCTCCATCTTCTTCCTTTAGTCCCCCACCAATTTTGTTGTTTGTTACTTTTAAAAAACAAAAAATGTTTTTTCAATTAAATTTTTACTAATTTCACAACACCATCACCACTATTCTCACCTTCACTATCACACTACCGTCACCATACCCACTACCATCATCACTGCCGCCATCACCCCACCACTGTCACAATCTCTATTTTCACCTTCGTTCCATCACCACCACTACCAAATATAAAAAAAATATATTTTTAATTTTTTTTATAAAAAATATTTTTCATTAAAAAATATTTTCTATCTAAATAAATGAAGCATAACATTAGGAAACAAGCTGATTTCAGTTAAATCTATTCATAACTAAGAAAAATTCTTTTATTTAAAAAAAATTATTTAATAAGACTTTGTATCCCCTTTTTTTGTTTTTTCAGCAAATAAATCTTTGTACCCATCCTTTCTAACCAATCACGATTCATGCTTGTTTCGATTTTCTACAATTTTCTTATTTTCAAATACATTCATATAGAAAAGCAAACCGAAACCTACACTACACAGTGTCCTTAATTTTTTTAAATAAATTTAAAAAATTCGAGATATGCATAAAATTTGACAAGAATAATGTGACAATGTTAATTAATGTGTATTTGATTTTATTGTTGAGCCAAATAAAATAAAATAAGATTGAATGTATATTTAGCTTTGGTTGTGAATCTTAAAAAAAAAAAAAAAAAAAAAAAAGATTGTGAACCATAAAAAAAAATTTTTAAAAAAAACAAAAGAAAAAAGATTGAATGTATATTTAGTTTTGGTTGTGAATCTTAAAAAAAAAAAAAAAAATGGTTGTGAACCTTAAAAAAAAATTTAAAAAAAAAACAAAAGAAAAAAGATTGAATGTATATTTAGCTTTGGTTGTGAATCTTAAAAATTAAAAAAAAAAATGGTTGTGAATCTTAAAAATAAAAATAAAAATAAAAATTTAAAAAAAATAAAAGAAAAAAGATTGAATGTATATTTAGCTTTGGTTGTGAATCTTAAAAATTAAAAAAAAAAAATAGTTGTGAACCTTAAAAATAAAAAAAATAATAATAAAAAAGATTGGATGTATATTTAGCTTTGGTTGTGGATCTTTAAAAAAAAAAAAAAAGTTGGTTGTGAACCTGAATAAATAAATAAAAGAAAAAAAATTAAATGTATATTTAGTTTTGGTTAAAAATATATATATATATATGGGGAAATTAGTAGGTATCCATCCCCAAACCGTCCCCTGTGGATATTTAAAGAATATCACTTATCCAACCCAATGGATAAGAAAAAAACAAAAATTTATGTATTTAGATTGGATCTCCATAAATACCCACAGAGTGGGTTATCACTGCCACCCCTAGCTTCAATCTTTTGAGTCTACAGGTTCAATCTTGGCAGGGGGGTAACCTTGTCAATAATGTTGCAAAAAAGTCAAAACTATTCAAGTCTGACTTGTGTTTGAATACAATTAAGTGGTTTGGCAGCCACCTAGTAAGCTGCCTATTGACTTTCCTATAAATTGTCATATCATCTCTCTATTTTTTTATACATATTTTTATAAAAGATAAAAAAGTCACTAAATAAACCTATACCCAAAACCACAAGCTCATTAAAATTTTAAGTTAAAAGTTTGAATAAGCTACAATTCAACTCAAAAAGCTTACATTATTTATTTAAATAAATAAAAAAATTCAAGCAATTCAAGCTTGGTTCATTATCGGTTTGATTCGCAACAGAATGTAAGATAGTGGCTGCCTTGGCTTGTATACAGTATACCCAGGCACAAACAATAATGGTTTCTCAATCTGACAGATTCAAAATGGGATTCAGCAACAATTGATCAAGACACAAGGACAAAAATGGAACATTCAGTTCATATTACACCTTTATACACTAAACAAGAAATTTATCTGAGACATACGATTCAGCAAAGTAAAACTTGGCAACGTTCAACCACAATACACCATTTATAGATGGATCAGTAAAAATTCTGTCTCTAATTGCTCACAACGAGGTTCTGCATTTCTGGCAGTAGGTGAGTAACACAACCTAGCTCAGATTCCATTTGTCTCAACGAACGCCTTACACCAGTGCATGCTTGAGAGAATGCTTGCGACGAGCCTTTAAGATTATCTATCTCCACCTGCATTTCATCAATATTGCTTGACATACTTTCCATGGCTGACTTCATAGCAGGAAATTCTTGTGGCGGATAAAGACAAGCTCCAAGCTCATCAACCTGCAATCCAATTCCTTGGCAAATCTTTAACAATCTCTCCAATGGGTTCACAAAATCATTACTGTTATCTTGATTTTCCTGCTTGAGCAGACCTGTGATGAATCGGATAAGTTCCTTTATGACTTCAAGTGTTTCAGAAACAACCCCAATAGCCAATTGAGAAATTTTCATCTCTTCGGGTGACAGGTCATTGCCCAGATCACCTCCAATTGAATTATCACTATCATGGGGCTCGCTTTCGTCTTTCACAGAAGCCTCTTCAGAAGCTGGCTTGAGTTCTTTCATCTCACGAAGAACGTCTTTCATGGAAACCGCAACTTGTGTCATTGCTCGGCCTACTGCTGTGATATTTGTGGCAGGAGTCTTCTTAAGAGCAGAACACGCATCCCATACCTTGCCTACTAATGGAGGGATTGTGAGTTTTTGGTCTTTGTTACCAGATCCTGCAAGATCATTCAGGAGAACTAAGGCCATGCTATTTTAAAAAGAGAATAGAAGGGTTAATTTACCTCTTTATTCCCCAAAATATGTTATTTGTGTCATTTTGGCCCTTCATATTTAAATTGTGTCCATTTAGTCCCCAATGTATAAGAAGTGCTTCAATTAGGTCCCCTAACTAACTCCGTCAGTCGACATTGTTAAAGTCAGACAAATGTCAACATTCATTTGAAAAATTATACTTCTATGATATCAAAACCAGAATATATGGAGAATTGATCCAAAAAAGAAGCAAAAAAATATGGAGAAAAATAAGAATAGAGGAAGGAGAACAAGAGTCACAACCCTAACACACAAAAACAGCCACAACCTTAGCTCAATATCAATAATTCAAAGCTAGCTAAAACTTGTTACGTAAAAGCCATATATATAGGCAATGTAAAAATCCCTAATTAAGGTTACCAAAAAAACACTAACCAAATAAAACTCAAATTTAAATTAAACATCATAAATAAAGACTAATGGGTCTGACAAAATCAAGGGTTACAAACTAGTTGGTCTGAGAAAAAACTAAAGGAAATTCCAATTTTGTCATTTCTAAACTCCTATTACTTTCCAGCTTCAGCAGAGTTTTAGTTGAGTCTAATAATTTATACTAGTTAGATAACTGCATGCCACAAGGCTACTATACTACTTAGTTTGAGCCAAAGAATAGTCAAATTCCTGCCATCTTTCTATTTTCTCCAAAAGACTAAGACCACAATGATTTTACATAAAACACTTGTGGACATAAGTTGTCGCTTGAACAATATTGAAATTTTCAACAACTGATAAAATGTGCGTGTTTGATGTGGTCTGATGTGCGTGAACGAATGTGTGTGTGTGTGTGTGTGAGAGAGAGAGAGAGAGAGAGAGAGAGTACCATAGGAAGAGACAGACTCTTTAAACAGCATGAAACTGCAATCAACAACTTGCTTCACACATGTATGTATGCAAGAAGAAAGCGTAGGTCCTGCACCCACTTTACTACCATGGGACAGCAGAAGGAAACCCTGTAGCATATTGAAGTATGCTGCCATGTTCTCCTCAAGTTCTTTAACTTCTGGTCTTTCACCAGTCCAAAGCATTCCAACTGCACGGGAAATCATAATTCAAAATTTATTTCTTCGACACCACTTCACACCACATGGAAGGAGGTAACGAGCAACTGGTATTGCCCATACACTCTTGCCCAAAGGAAACAACTGAAGGAAAAAATCACAAACAAGACTCATTGCTTCCTAACCCCGAGGGGTTGGTTTGGTGGTAAGACCTTGCGTCTTGGGGGTGTGCTCTCTCCAAGGTTCAGAGATCAAAACCTCTTAAGTGCTAATAATTCCTTGGAGCCATCGGACTGGAAAAAAACCCTTGAATTAACCGTGGTGCACTTGTGGGAAACTCCTTGCCAAGGGCTTGTGCACCCTTGTGGATCGTTGGGCTTTGTTCCGAACACCCCAATGCTAATAAAAAAATAAAAAACAAAGACTCATTGCTTCCTATTTTATGTGAATACTGCTTTTCAACATTGTACTATTCTCGTTTTAACACATAATAGCATTGAAATAAAGAAAGAATTCTACAAATTTAAAATGTGCTTTACTAAGAAGAATAAGAAAGATCAATGAAGAAGTTACTTTTATTCCCACATCATCTATAATTACAACCAATTTATTATGAAGTGCATATAAGATATATTCATAATCAGAACATTTGTTCTGTGCAGGGCAGTGCAGTGAGAGCAGTGTATGTCAATATGTACAAGAACTTATTTTTCTGATGCAGTCCATAAAAAATGTACTCTACACAACACTCAAGGAAGCTAGAAATCTTGGAAAGTGATTTAATTTCAAAGGATGTCCATTTGCAAATTTGCTCAATTGAATTTTAGTCTTAGTACAATCTTATTTGTATTTACTTTAGGTTAAACATCTGGTTGGTTAGTTTTATTTATTTATTTTGAAGAGGGTATTTTAATAATTTTATATTTTATTTAATTCTATTTCCACACACCAATGAAATAACGAACATAGCATTTATACAAGTGGAAATTTCAGATAAAAGGGCTATGGATAATAAACAAATTGCAAATCAATGGAGTAAAAGTGAAACATGCGCCCAGTGCAAGTGAAAGTTATGCTCTCACTCGTACTAGCATCAATTTGCAATTAGTTTCTCCGTACTGTTTCCCATTAATCTAATATTTTCCCTTTATATAAAACTAGAAAGAACCAATTTGATTCATGAATAAATAAACATGACCAGTTTTAAAGATTTTTGTTAATCTAAAAATGATTGCATAAAAGTAAAAATTGAAACTGGAAGAGAGAGAGAGACCTATAGTAGCTTGTTTGGAAACTTGGTCTCCCATTTTAATCACCTCATTCCAGCTGACTTTATCAAGAGATGAAGCAGGTGTTTGATCCAATACCTTCAAATCGAACAACGCATAGATAGAGAGATATACATAAGAATTTACATAACTATGTATGTATGTATGTATGTAATCGAAAGCGACTAAAAGGGTTTTGAACCTCAAGGGTTTCATGGATGGTGTTGAGGTGCTCAGTCAGAGTCCGATTCAGCTTCTCCTTCGCTGCTTTTCCCATCTCTCTCTCTCTCTCTCTAGCTTGCGCGTTCTCGCACAAGGGTTTGGGTTTATGCAGGGTCGAATATCAATTCACTGCAAGGGAGTGTAAGTAACGACGTCGTTTGCAAGTTGTGGCTGGCTTTGAATCTGATTCGCTACCATCTGTGATAATGGACCGTCACAGGCATATCACTTCCATCCGATTTGCCACGCTGGCAATGAAGATAGATGGATGTGGATATCATCACCGGTTATGCACAATGCGTTAAGATCCTCTAGAGTGATCTCCTACGGTAAAGGAGATGAGCCCGACACGTATCTCACTCAGTCTCTAAGAGTTGAGATTTAAATTCACGATCTCTTATAGTAAAGGAGATAAGCCCAGCACGTATCCCACTCAGTCTCTAAGAATTGAGATTTAAATTCACCAAAATGATATCGTTTTGGTAAGTAAATTGAAAAAAATATATATGATAACAGATGTAAGAGAAATTTTGAATCAAGAAGCAATCAAACTAGTAGGGAAATGGATTTTGATCTGTGAGATCTAAATAAATAAAAAAGAAGATTCAATCGATTCGATAATAAGAAATGTACTACTAAAAAAAATTCATGTTGAGATCATTAAAACAATCCCCTATCATTTGTCTATCAAACCAAAACAAACTCAAAAATCAACTTCAGAGACCTCACGAAACAACAGATCAGAGCAATAACTAGTCACAATTACTTAATCTTTATCCTGAGATTCTTATTCACATCATTCAATCTCTTCAAGTGCTCTTGTATTCTCTGCATAATCAACACAAGCATAACACACAAACCTATACGAATATGTATTTCTATATACATATATGTATATTTACAGACCCTATAGTGTGAGCACCAAAGATTGATTCCCAAGAGAGTTCACGAATTTAGATCTGTATCATTATCACCATCAAAATCAAAATGAGCAACAGAATCAGCAGATTTGGTCAACGGACATGGAGATTGGCGAAGGAGATCAAAGAAGATAGTGCGACTAGGGTTCAACTCGTCGACAAATCTGTGGTCTGCAAATGTGATTGAACCAAAGGTGTTAGAGTGGTGGCGGAGGCAGAAGAGATCGAAGATGAAGGTGGTGACAGAAAGTCTTCCAAATCTCTGCGACAATGGTGAAGCCATGCCGGCGACGGGGAGCAACAGTCGTGTCACGAAGGTTGTTGGCAACGACAGTGAGGCGAGACGGTGGGGGCAACGAGATCGGAAAGGAAAGAGAGAGAGAGAGAGAGAGAGAGAGAGAGAGAGAGAGAGAGAGAGAGAGAGAGGGGAAAGTTGAACCCATGAAGGACTTGAAAAGAAACCCAAAACAAAAGATATTTGAATTTCTTTTTTTCAATTTACTCACTAAAACGACGTCGTTTTGGTGAGTTTGAATCTCAACCCTTGGAGGTTGAGTAGGACTCGTGTCCGGCTCATCTCCTTCACTGTAGGAGATCACTCTAGGGGGATCACTCTAGAGGATCTTAACGCATGCATAATTACACAGATTTAATTCATATAAGGGTAATACTAGGGATGTAAAATTTTCTACTAAATAAATGATCAAATCTCTCACATGGGTGTGAGGTCTACACTTTTGTGGACCCCATACCAATATGAGACATTTGGTCATTTATTAAGTAGAAAATTTGGGGCATCTAAGATTTTCTTTCATATAATAATATTTTGTTCTCTTGCTATCAGTCTTTGTGTCATATATTTTATAAGGTAAATTACAAGTACACCCTCTAAGATTTGATTAAAATACGAATCACCCCCTATGATTCGGGAAATTATATTTTACCTCCTGAAATTTCTAATTTCATAACAAATTACCTTTTTTATTAATAAATTATCAAGTCAATTAACAGTTTTTAATGATATTACAAATACGTTCCAATTAATAATTTAGGTAATTTTATTATTGTATAGAAGAGCAATTATAAATTTTATTTTTTTAGTCAATGTTAAATAAAAAAATCTATCACAAAAAATATCACTTATAAGTTTTAGCGACAATTTAAAAATATCGTCACAAAAAAATTATTAATTTTTAACTTTCTGCAACATTTTGAAAAATTCGTCACTAATTGTAAGTTTTAGGGACAATTTATAAAAATCGTGACCAAAAAAAAAAATCACTAATTATCAATTTTTGGTGACATATGCAAAAAATATCCCCAAAAGTTATTTTTAGCGACAATTTTACTAAGACTTATTTTTAATAGGATTTTATAAGAATTAAGTCCAACTATTATGATTTATTGATAGTTTACCCAAATATTTATTGGGTTGCACATCTTTTCCTGAAATTAAAAAAAATACAATAAGTCTCACAATTTAAACATAATTACATTAGCCTCCCTTTGATAAGAACAAGTCTGGAACCTAGAAAAATCTTTTGAGTTAGTGATTGTGTAGTGCAGATAAAGTTTGGGTAGTGTAAGGTTCATATGTAGAAAAAAATCTGAAATACAATATAATAATTTTGGATAATTTGTGAATAGTTAAATCTGAATTTGTAGTATTGTTGTTTTAATAAAGTTAAAAGGAACTAAAATGAATGTTAATAATATGAAAATACAAGATAAATATACATTTTTGTATGTAAAAAGATATAATATTATTTTTTTTATTCATATAATTAACAAATTAATGATGAAATGAAAATTAAGCGTTATGTGAATTTTCTCCATGTTCTGCTATCAAGAACAATGAAAAATTGAGGCATGAATCTCATTTCTTTAATTTTTAGTGATGCTTTTATTTTACAAAATAAGATTAAAAGACTAATTCAGCAACAGTCTATGGCTTTGTTTGGTGAAACTTTTTTTAAATTAAAAGCTAATAATTAGAAAATAGAAGCTAAAAGCATTTCTATCCCAGCTTTCAAATAATCAGTTTTTTTCAGCTTATTTAAACTATTTCTGTCTAATAAGTTATAAGTAGAAGTTGTACCAAACAATCTGACACAGACTCCTAAATTAAAATAAGCTATAATCACACCCCAAAAACTCCTCCAATTCACATTAATCCACTATTTGCTGAGATCTTCCCTCTAATAGCCTCTCCCTCGCTTGAGTTGCCTGCAACATAAAATTGTCCCCAACAAAATGCTATTAAAATGGCAAAATTTGACAAAAAAACTTCCAAAATCATATAAAGTGGTTGCAAGTTTTTTTTTTTTGTTTTCTTTTTACTCTTCTTCTTGGGTGCAAGGTTTTTGGTCCGGTCCTACCAAAGAAATTGCCACTAATATACTGTTTGGATGGACTTTTTAGTGGCTTTTTCACTACTCACCTTGTCATTAGTGATTTTTTTTTTTAAATTCAAAATATTTTACACTTATGAATTCTACTCAATTAGACAAGACAGACCGAAAAATTAACTTTTGTTTTAAATTTGAAAAAAAAATACTAGAGACAACATAGAGGGAAAAAAAAAAAAAAACAAAGAAGCTAAAAGCAATATTTTTGAACTTATTTTTCACCGTTTAAATTCGTTTATACAAAATGGACTTAAAAAGTAAATAACTTTGACGTAATTTAAAAAACACAAAAAAAGACTTATTAATTGTATGCCAAACAATTCAGACTAATCCAAATCTTTGGTCATGACCTTTTATCCAGGCGTACTAGCTCTTTGCATTTCATAAAAATCTATTTGACTAGATATGGTGAATACCCATTTCATAACCAACAGGGTTAGTCCAATTGATTAGAAATCCTACACCTCAGTCAGAGATCAATAGTTCAAACCTCCCCACATACATACATGTAAGTCTTATTTCTCATATATTAATTGGGGTTTTCTGTCTCACTTTGGGAGTTTATTTGTAAAAAAAATTATATTATATTTGATTTTCATTACTATGATTGTAATTCATTAGGTTTCATTGTAATAATATCTTATATGAATCAAATTATTAAAAAAATAAAAAATAAAAACAGTACCCATTTCATAATTGTTGGTACTCCATTCATTTGCTAAAACGAATGAAGAAAGTGAAAGAAAATTAGGATCTCCATGGATAGAAATTGACTTTCAACATTCCACATTTTTTCTCTAATTTTTCCTTTAGTCAAGCGATTGCTTTTCAAATGTATTGTCCAGTTAAACCAAATAAATAGCTTCAAGAGATGAGAGATAGAAAATGGACCTGTTTTTCCCAATTTGTAAAACTTGTTATTAGAAAAAGCATAATTGATTGCACAATAGCACCAACTTGTATTCCAATCCACAAGCCTTTTCCTCTTAATTGTACCCAAAAACCCAATATGGCAGCAATAGGAATTCCAACAAGATAGAATGCTCCAAGGTTGACATAAGCCCCTATGTGTTGCCACCCACATCCCCTTGCAACACCTAATTGAAAAAAATAAATAAATAATAAGAAGAAGAAGAAGAATACTTAGCTAGTGTAACAAGATATTATCATTTAAAATTCAAATATATTAAATACTAGATAGACATTGAGAGGCAAAATTTATAACCTGAAAGGACCCCTTGTATGCTGTCCAATATAACCGATAGGCAAACTAGAGGTGCCATGGCTGTGACATAATCCACAACTTCTTTCTCATTGCTGAAAGTATAGCCAAAAATGCTTCGGGTGGCAAAGAGGGTTGCGCTCACTATTGTAGTCTCTGTGATTGTAAGGAACATCACGGCAAATACAGCTACACGAGCCCCTTGTGGGTTCCCAGCTCCTAATTCGTTTGAAACTCTAGTGCTAAAGAAAAAAAAGAACTATTAGATTGGCATCATACATTATTATGTGGAGAAAACATTTTTTACATGTACAAGTGCACGTATTGCATGAGTATACCTAACAGCAGCACCAAAGCCATAAGGTATTGAGTAGAGTGTAGCAATCGTATTGAGACTGTTCATGAAATTGACAAAGAAGTTAAGAGTAGTTATCTTAAACCTCAAAATCACAATTTGAATTTACAGTTTAGAACATTCAAATCATCATCATCAAACATTATGGTAGAGCACATACCATACAGAGAGAACAGAAGTTTCGAGCTCTGGATTTGGCAAAAGTCCAGACAACAAGATAAGAAACTCAAATGACCACCATTCGAGACTGCATTCATCACAATTTAAAATCAGAAATGAATGAGAACCTCATAGCCATAGTTGTCAAATCGGGATTCGTATTGTGAATCGAAATGATCTTGTACCGAATCGCGAATCGAATCGAATCGTGAATCGTAAAGATTCGGTCACTTTTTCTAAATTACTTAAAAACATATATCTACACATTTAGATGTTAAATATATCTTATGAATATAAAATATTTAGACTTAAATCAATAAAAATGTTATTTTGAATAATAATCACGTAGTTTAATAGGTAAGAAGTTAACAAAAGTTCCTATGTAAGATCACCATATTACCTTTTTTCTTTTTTAGATATTTCTTATCAACCATTCTTAATAAAGATGTAATATCACCATCTTGCCTTTTTTATTTTTTAGATATTTCTTATCAACCATTCTTAATAAAGATGTAATATCACCATCTTGCCTTTTTTCTTTTTTAGATATTTCTTATCAGCCATTCTTAATAAAGATAGTAACCAAATAGAAAAACTATCAATTTCCAAAGTAACAATAATTAACAACAATGTTGATATTTGGACAATAAGCATATATACTTTTCTAAGTAACAGTGAGCAAATAATAAGAAGGAATTATTTAGAATCTTTTATTTTAAAGCCTAAAACATTTTAAAAAATATAACTGACCTCACATATGTAATATTCAATTTAATAAAATAGTAATAGATAATTCATAATGTAACTTTAATCTTAAACATCTTTAGAAGATATATTATGATTTTTTAAAAGGAAAAAAAAATGAGAAGAAAGATTAAAAATATGTTGGGTCTGATTGAATCTAATTAGATCCTATTAAAAACTCCATGATCACTAAAATAACAATAAATCATGTATATATGTTGGTCATTTTGGTATTAAACGCTATTAAAAGTTGTATTATGCCATTTTCACTAAAAAGATGGAGAAAAAAAGAGTCGAAAATATTTCGTACACAATAATTTCAAAAATTGCATGAATCGTAAAAAGTGAATCGAATCGTGAATCGATTGTGAATCGTGTGATTCACTATAGATTCACTTCCAAAATAGATTCACCCATAGATTCGTATCGATTTTGCAAAAATTGCGAATCGAATCGCAAATCGAATCGCGAATCGTAAGATTCTGATAACAAAGCTCATAGCAAACAAAAGCCTTGAAACTCTATTTAAGAAATTCGCAAAATAAAATTACCAAATCATAACAGCAGAAGGAATAGCAAAGCGAAAGAACTCTCCCACTCCTCGTACCACATCCATTGAAATTGGGACCCGGGTTTTTTCACAGCTACAAGAGTACTTCATGTACAAAACGAGGAAGATCACATTCAACCAATTTGAAATATCAATCGCCAAAGCACCTCCAAGGTTATTCAATCCGGACTTGAACACTAGAACCCAACAAAGAGGTATGTGGAAAGCAAGAGTGGCACATGAGCTTATGAGCATAGGAATGATCAAACTTTGCATTTGAAAGTATCGGACAAGTGGTTGAAGAATTGCATAAGCAAAGAGGGCGGGAACAAGACAAATTATGAATTTACCGCTTCACGTGAAATTAAAGGGTCTTGGCCTACGAAAATGAGTATTTTCCCATATAGATCCAGATTATAGAGAGGGGGAGACAAAAAATGATGAGAGAGAAAATAGCAGTGTGAGTTTGGGTTCCAAGTTTTTTGTATTGTTGAGCTCCATATGCCTGTCCACATAGAGTTTCCAAAGCACTAGCCATCCCTAACTGTTCGACAAGGTAGAAAATCTAGTTAGTTATTGTAAAAATTCAAGACTATATCAATCTATTAGGTAACACTAATTGAATCCTTTAATCCATTCGTCATATTTCATATAATATAAGTATCTCTTGTATGCATGTAATTGTAATTTTAAGTTTGTTGGTCATTGTTGATAGCTCAACAAACTATATTTTTCAGTCCTGAATTGAAATATAGCATATGAAATGATTTCACAAAACATGTAATCATTATATAAATGCTAGTAACTGATTATTACAACTGAAGTACTAAAATGAGTTTATCCACTGCTCATTTACCAAATTTGAGTTCTTTAATAATTTATTTATTTTAAATGTAAGTTGTTCTAAATTTATTCCTAACTTCATGTTGTTTTTTTGAGGTCTTACTTTTAAAACGACTTTAAAATGTTTTTAAAGTAGTTAATCGTTTGGCAATGTTGGCTTTTTGACTTTTTTTGACCTTTTTAGCTGGAGACTTTTTTGTTCGTTTGGTTTTCTTGTTTGGCTTTTTTGACTTTTTTGTATTGGAATGACAAAATTGCCATTCACTTAGAAATGATGCTCTTTTGACTTTTTATTTGTATATGGGTCAATTTGATAATTTTGCATCAAAAGTCAAGTATTTTTGTCATTTTGTGATTTGGTAGCTTTTTTTCGTCCATATGTACTTTCAACTCAAAAACCAAACCGGGGCTAAAGTCGTATTTTAAAAACGCGACTTAATAATAATGTGTGTTTTTTTTTTAAAATGTAGTTCTGAATTTATTTCCCAACCTCAAGTTATTTTTTTGAGGTTTTTTTATTTTATTTTAAATGCGACTTTAAAATATTTTTGAAAAAATTAATTAAAGTCATATTTTAAAAATGAATTTAATAAAATCGCATTTAAAAAAAAAAAATTCGAATAAGTTTACAAATACTTGAGTTTGATATAAATATATGTACATATTATATATAAAAAAAGGCTTAGATTTGTCTCTAGTGGATTAGGTATCAGGATCCTCTAAAGTTTTCTCCCTGAAGTGATCCCTGAAGTGGGTTCATCCGACGGCTGAAAATGGAATCAACCCAAACGGCGTCGTTTTGGTTAATAATTTCCGAAAAAAAAAGAAAAAAAAAAGAGAGATTTGGAAGCATTGATAAGCAGAGCTTTGTCTTTCTTCTTTATTACAGGCAATGATGGCAGAGAATTCAAGATAAGCGAGAGCAAACCAGTGGAAGAAGAGAACCCAATAAACATCCATTCATGGAGAATTGGAAAGAGATCGAAATTCAAAGAAAGAATTGGCAATCTGGGTTTTGAAGAAGTCGAGATTGTAACATTGATAAGAGTCGTAATCGAATTGTATTCAATCCAAACCATGATGGGTTTTCCACCTTTCAGATTCAGATCTGCCGCAACAGACTTGTTCGATGCCATGGTGTTGATGTTGATGCCAACATGGTTATCATTGATATCTCAGAACTCGAAGTCCTGAACGGTGTCGAACTCAACTGCGATCAAGTGGCTCGAGAAGTTTCCGATGTCGGAGGCGTTGAGGAGGCCCAGGTACTGACTAGGAAGAGCTGTTGGGAGGTCTACGGAAGGAGAGAGAGTGAAGGCGAGTCCATGGCCGCTTTGGAGAGAGTGATGTTTGTGTTGAGTTCACTGAATCCAGAGTAGAAGAGCTCGTCGAGCTGGGACGAAGATGGGATTGAGAGGAAGAAGATGGAACAGAGGAGTATGAAAAGCTGTGACATTTGGAGACAGTGAGGTATTTCGGTCAGTCACATTTCGAGCCGTTGGATGAACCCACTTCAGAGATTACTTTAGAGAAAAAACTTCAGAGGATCCTGATACGTGGATTAGAGGGTGTTATTGGGTCTCATGATGTTATCACAGGGCCCATGGAGTCTCATTTTTTGTGTAGGTCATTTACCAAAAAAATATCATATTGATCTGATAATTATTATTATATAATTTTATTATATTTATCTTAAAAAAATAATTGTGTATTTTTAAAATTATAATTGACGTTACAGTTCTTTCTCTCACATTTTGAAAATTACATCTTTCTCCTGAGGTTTAAAGTTTCATTACAGATTCCTCCCTTCAGCAATTTAATTTTTTTAAATACCAATTTTTCCCTCACTAGGTAAATTACATTGACACCCCTCACATTTTAAAAATTACAATTCCCTCCCTAAGGTTTAAAGTAGTATTATCAATTACCCCCTCGATTAGTATTAGTTGGAAAAAAATTAATTGAAAAAAAAATTAATTGGAAAAAAATTATTTGAAAAAAAAAAATTAATTGAAAAAATTTTTGTTAGTAAAATTTTTAAATTGCTATTTAAAAACCAACGTAAGCTCATTTTTTGAATTTACGTTTTTTTCTCAAATTTACAAACTGAGACAACCATTTACAAACCAAAAAAATTATCAAATAAGTTTTTACGGCAGTTTTTAAAATTTTTGTAAATATAAATTGAAAACTGAAAACGAAATGGTTATCAAACAGGTTTCAGATAGTAAAAATGTCGTAAAATTAACAAATAATTACATAAATTACCAACGTAAGAAATGACTTATTAAAAAATTCTTAGGCTATGTATGGTTTGATTTTTAGAAATTTTTTTTAAAAATTAAAAATTAATTTGGCTAAGAAATAAAAAATCAAAAAATAATTATCATTTTTATATAATTTTTATCTTTCAAGTGGTTAGAAATAATTTTTTACAAATTAAATTGAAACAACCATACGTATGTCGTATGTATATAATTTGCCCAAAAGTTAAAATGATAATTATTTTTTATTTCTTAAACAAATTAATTTTTAATTTTTTAAAAAAATTCTAAAAATCAAACCATATATAGCCTAAGAATCTTTTGATAAGCCATTTTTTGCATTGGTAACTTATTTAATTATTTGTTAATTTTACGACATTTTTATCATCTAAGACCTGTTTGATAACCATTTCATTTTCAGTTTTCAATTTATATTTACAAAAATTTAAAAAACTGTCATAAAAACTTGTTTGATAATTTTTTGATTTATAAATGGTTGTCTTAGTTGTAAATTTGAAAAAAAAAATATAAATTCAAAAAATGAGTTTACGTTGGTTTTTAAACAAAAATTTAAAAATTTTACTAACAAAATTTTTTCAAATTAATTTTTTTTTCAATGAATTTTTTTTTCCAACTAATACTAACCAAGGGGGCAATTAATAATGCTACTTTAAACCTTAGGGAAAGGATTGTAATTTCTAAAATGTGAGGAGTGTCAATGTAATTTACCTAATAAAGACAAAATTAGTATTTAGAAAAATTAAATTGCTGAGAGAGAATCTATAATGAAACTTTAAATGTTAAGAAAGAGATGTAATTTTCAAAAGGTGAGAACAGAACTATAATAAACATAAATGTCAAGGATGTCAGTATAATTTACCCTTGTTTACTTGACTAAAATGCCACCGTACAGAGACGTGTCAGTTGGAAGTTGCTATGAATCTCTCTTAAAATAACAACAATGATTCATAATATTAAAAAAAAAAAATCATTAATAACATTAATACATTAAAAATATTAAAAAAAAAAAAAAAAACAAGGCATAATTAGTAATGCTATTAAAGCATCATTTTTAGTGTTCCCAATCATTTTTCTTAAAATAAATAAATAAAAAATAATGTTGGGGATACTAATTTTTTTATTAAATAAATTATAAAATAAAAAATTTTTACTAAATAAATGATCAAATATGTAAAATCTATAAAAATAAATTTTATATTCATATAAGATATTTAATCATTTATTTAATAAAAAATTTGATATCCATAACAAATTTTTTTTTTTTTTGAAAGGATTGGGTGCAATGTATATTGACAAATTAAAAAAGTAGCATAATGACAAAAGAGTGATTTTCTTGGAAAATTCCAAGAAAAATGTCACCAATGAGCTGACTTTTCAAAATCTGACCAATTCTTTCACTTTGCTTGGTTTCTAAGGCTCTGAGTGACAGTTTTTATTTTTATTTTTATTTTTATTGGTAATCAAAAATTTTGAATAAATTACAAATATATTATTTTTATTTAAAATATAAATTATTTTT
Source organism: Camellia granthamiana (assembly GCA_036172215.1). Lineage (NCBI taxonomy): Eukaryota > Viridiplantae > Streptophyta > Magnoliopsida > Ericales > Theaceae > Camellia > Camellia granthamiana. Next base: position 148,183,615 of record CM069904.1, on the reverse strand, counting down.
TGTGATTTAAAAAATTATAAATGTCTTATTATTAAATTTTTTTATTTAACAGAATTAATTAAAAAATTAAAAAAATAAAATTCATAATTACTCTCTTATATAATAATATAATTATTTAGTTTATTAATTGAAATATATTTCTAATATCATTAAAAACTGTTAATTAACTTGATAATTTATTGATAAAAAATATAATTTTTTATGAAATTAAAAATCTTAAAGGTGAAATATAATTTCTAAAATTACAAAAATATATTTATAATTTACCCTCAAATTTTTTAACTTCTTAGGTGTTGTTGGAAAGTCATTTTAAGGTGTCGTTTGGGAACAAACTTTTTTAGTAATTTTTTGATTTTTTTGCTAAAATATGATGTAAAAAAACTAGTATACTTGGGATGACTTTTTGACTTTTTACGAAAAGATGTGCAAAAAGTAAAAAAAAAAGAGAATCTTTAACTTTTTAATATAAGTTGTTGACTTTTTAATTTTTTTTAGTAACTTTTTGACCATTTTAACTAAAAAAGTCACTTGTCCAACCAGGTCAAAAAGTGAAAATAGCCTAACAGCAACAACCAAAAACAAAAAAAAAGTAAAAAAATTTATATATAAATAAAAGTGAATCACGTGCCTGGCAGAACTGTCATCATAGGTAATGAAATGTCTGTTTTACCCCTAAGCATTGAATAACACACCAACCGGAGATCAAAAAAAAAAAACAAAAGGATTGTCTGAGGGGCAATTTAGTCATTTTCTATCTGAATATCACGTCAAACATATTTTATAATACAATAATTCAATAAAAAAAAATCAATTAACTTTCAAAATACAAAAATCAAAATAACATGACAACTCTTTGGAAAAAGTCATTTTCCATCCCAACGTTAATTATTATTTTATGGACCCACACCCATATAATAATAATTAACGTGATAACTCTTTGAAAAAAGTTTGTCCCAAAAAGCTTTCAAAAATGATGGGTATGTTTGGTTTGAGTTTGGGAGATGAGTTTTAGAGATAAAAAGTACGAAAAGTTATTTGGTTTGATTTTTTTCAAAAGATGTTTTGGAAAATTATTTTGAGAGAGAGTTTTGGAAAAAGTGACTGATTTGATGTCTATGAGAGAGAGATTTGTTTAGAAAACTTGTAAACCAAACAAGTTTTGAGAAATTTTTTTGAGAAAATTTGTTTGGTTTGATTACTTTTGAAAACTTATTTGTAGAGAATTTTTCCCAAAAACTTTTGAGAAACACAAACCAAACAAGGCCGATATCAATGGACATAATTTATTTTTTTTCAAAAGAAAGGGATGGACATCACCTTTAAATTACTAAAAATAATGTTTAATTAATAGTCATTATTATATGTTTAGAAGAAAAAAATATTAAATATATATTTAATCTTTGACATAATATAATGATTACCCTAAAAGTTAAACTCCTAACCTCAATAATTGAATACTTTTTCTTTGTGGTTATCACTAAAACAGCAAAATAAAAAATAAAGAGAGAGTCATACAGACCCTTAAAAAATGGAAAACTATTCCATACTCCTGGGACAATGCCACAAAATGACATAATCAGATCAACATAAATACAGGTTACAATTGAAAGGAACCTCAATGCATGCAACTCTCATGCCTCCCACTGTGAGTTTAGCACTATTATACAAACAATTACAAGCTAGAAGAGAGAAAAAAAAAAAGAGGCTAAACTATTATTCCTTTAAAATATTCATACTCAATGAATTATAAAATTTTGATACTTTAATATTAACTCAAGTAATTCTAAAAAATTTGAGAATAGAAAATCACTGACAAAGAAAGATGGCTTACAAGAAGACTGAAGCCGGTGACACTGGAGAGAGAGATGGCGATGGCGGTGCTAGAGAGAGAAAGTTCGCCAAGGTGACCGACCATCATGATGGATACAACTTGCAACAAGTACTGTGATAGTGTCACAGCCACCATGGGGGCAGCTATGCAACCCAACCTTTTCACCTCCTCACCAAACACACTCCATGTTACTAAACCACCCCCTTTCTTTTCTCCCTCTTTCAATAACAACACACCTTCTTCTTCCATACTTTCACTCTGTCTTTCTCTTTCTCTAACTCAATAGATGTGTCTATAGATATATATGTGTAGAGCACAGTGGGGTGTTTTGGGAAGGTAAAAAATTGACTTTTTTGAAAAAAAAATTTGACTTTTTAAACAATTTTTTTGTGATTTTTTTGAGAAAACTTGGTGAAAAGTAAAAAAAAACTCAGGCTCCGTTTGGTAAGCCTCTCAAATTATAGTTCTACCCATTGATTTGAGTGTGTTGTTTGTTTTGAGCTTTCAAATCATAATTCTACACTCATTTCTCAAAACTCAATTCAAAACATAATCATTACTTTTCAAAACTCATAACCAAACACATAATTCAAAACTTTTTTCAAAACTCAATTCAAATCAATATTTTAATTTTTTAAATATTTTAAATATTTAAATATTTTAATTTTGTTAAGATTTTAAATATTTTAATATTCAAACATTTTACGATTTTTTTAATTTTTTGAATATTTTTAAATATTTTAATTTGAAAATATTACGATTTTGATTTTTTTAATTTTAAAATATTTTATAAAAATAAATTCAAACTCTATTTTATAAAAATATTTTTAAATATTTTAATTTTTTTGTTATGTATTTGGTTACAATTTGAGCGTAGAGTTGTGAAAGTAGTATGAAGTTTTGAATTATGTGTTTGGTTATGACTTTTAAAAATAATTTTTAATTGAGTTTTGTTTTATGTGTTTTGTTACGATTTGAGTGTAAAGTTATTTTTAAATTTAAAATATCAACATTTTAAATTATTTAAATTTTTTGAATATTTATTTTAATTTTTTACTTATTAAATTTTTTAGATTATTTAAATTATTTAAATATTTATGATTTAAAATTTTTGAATATTTATTTTGAAAAAAAATTATTTCCTTTGTAATATTTTCAATTAAAAAGTTGATTAATGTTATTTTCTGTTAATAATAAATTTTTTTAATTGAATTTCAAAAAGAGTTTGGTTATAAGTGTTGATCAGAATTTTCAATAGTGTGAAAGTAGTGTGTTTTTGTTATAAATTATAATAATTTGAATTAAGTTTTGAAAACTCTTTTCAAAATTCATAACCAAACAAATTTTCCTACTTCACCGGTTAAATCAAGCTTTCAAAACTCAATTACACACTCAATTCAAAACTCAATTCAACACTCTATTCAAAACCATAACCAAACAAATTTTCTACACTCAAATCATAATTTCACAACTCATAAACTTAAAATACAACTCATACTCTCAAATCATATTTACAAAACTCTACCAAACACAACCTCACTTTTTATAAAGTTGCCAAATTGCTCCAGTGTCTTGATCTGTTCAACACCCCCTCTAGGATTTGAATATGGAGAGAGAGAGTTTGGCATGTGATGGGGTCTTTGGATGATCTCTTTCTTGCAGCAGTAATGCTACCGACCCCAGTGGGGTGACCCCACTGACGACCCCCAGTGACGTGTCAGTGGGGGATTGGCTGAAAAAAAAAATAAAAAAAACAAAAAAAATTGATTTTTTTGGGCCAATCAGACGCCACCCCCAGCACCCCCACTGAGGGTGGGAAGCTTTATTCTCTTGCAGATAGGCCATAAGAAAGCGAAATGATGGGGTAATTATTACTCACAAGTTTGGGAAGGAAAATGACTTTCTAAGTCTATTTTTTAAATTTAATAATGTGCTAGTGATATAATGAAGTCTATTTTTTAAATGAATAATGTTTTAGAGTTCAAATTTTTTCTCCCTAATTTCCTGAATGTTTAAAACGACGTCGTTTTGAGTATTCAGTTTTTTTTTTTTTTTTTTCCTTCGTCTTCTTCGTCGTGCAGGCTGAAACAAAGGGAGAGAGAGAAAGAGAGAGAGAGAGAGGAGGCAGGGCATCGCAGCCCTCCGCCGTTGCCTCTGCCCGATCGTCGCAGCCCTGCCTCCGCCGATCGTCGTCGCAGCCGCAGCCTCTGCCTCTGCCTCGCAGCCCTCCCACCTCCTCCGCCTCCTCCTCCAATCCTGTTGGCCCCCTCCAGTCCTTCCTCCTCCCTCTTCTTCTTCTTCTTCCTTCTCTGATCTTCCTCCTTCTGCAAAAAAAATAAAAAAATAAAAAACGGCGTCGTCAGAGAATTAAGGGGATTCGGGGGGAGCTTTCGAGCTCCCTAGCACGGTCCTTTTTAAATTTAATAATGTACTAGTGATATAATTGATTGAAAATTATAAAAAAAATACAAAAAAGTGTTATTTTTAATATTTTAAATAATTGCCATATTATTAAAATTAAAAATTAAGTTTAATTTTTAATAACAATGCTCATTTAGAAATATTTCTTGACATTTACCTAAGAAAGTGAAATGAGGAGGGTAATTATTTAACAATTTTGAAATATTACTTATATTATTTGCATAATATTTCATATTAATAACCTAACAAAAAAAATTTATGATTGAGACGTACTGATTTATTTTTATTATGTATCTAAGATACAAAAGATGATTTATGTTATTATTTTTTATTAGTCAAAAAAATTAGGGAAACAACGTTACGTAATAATTTAAAAACAAAAATAATATAAACTATTAAAAAAATTAATAAAATGTCTGCTACACTCACACTAGATATAAATCATTTTTTGTTTAGTAAATTTTATGAATTTGTAGCAGAATTAGGATTGGTTTGGGATAAATTAAATAATACAAAAAGTCAAAAAGTCACTATCCTATTTAAGTAATATTATCTTATTTAAATCACATCACCTCTCTAACACATCACATCAAACCTAACCTAAACCCAACCCATATAAGTCAATAAGTCAAAAAGTATACTTTTTTAGAACATCCCAAACCAACCCTTAATGCCTCGACTATTTCGGATCCAACCCCTCACGAAGATCGAGGGCCATGTTTGTGTTGATTCTTTACTTTCTATCTGACACACATATTTTCTTTTATTTTGTTTGTTTGTGTTTTTTTTTTTTTTTTTTTTTTTTTTGGAGAATTACAATTTAGGAGAATTACAATTTAGGACTGATTTGGCATATTTAAAAAAAATCACTATCTTATTTAAGTCACATTATTTTATTTAAGTCACATCACATCTCTAGCACATCAGTTCAAATCCAACCCAAACCTAACTCATATTTCATAAAAAGTTAAAAAGTACACTTATTTAGATTATCCCAAATAACCCCTAAATATATTTGCAAAAACTAATGGGAGATTTGGTCAAAACTTTTTTAATAAAATTTTAATGTATTAAAAATAAATACAAATTTTTTTTTTGAAAAGTTCAACAAATATTATTTATCAAAATATTAAATTTTAAAATAATATAACTTTTGATGTAGATATCGGTTTTTAATAAAATTAATATTTTTAAAATTCTCTCATCAAGATCTATCAAATAAGATCAATGTTGGCTGTGAAATTCTAAATTTTTTTTTATTACCTTTGAAGTTGATATAAACAGTAATAGTAACATGTTACTGTACTGACAATATTGTCCAAGAAAAGAAAAAAAATATATTTTACTTTATCCTTATTCAATTATATGTTTTCTTCTTAAGGAGTTTATAAAAAAAATAAATTAATAGATAAGTTTTGACTAAATTTTTCTAAAATAATTACAACTACAGTTTAAAATCTTATGATTTTAATTATTAATTTTTAAAAAAAAATTATTATTAATTTGTAATTATTTTTGTAAAATTACATTGATATATATATATACATATATTTGTGTGAAGTATTTTTGGCATGAAAAATGAGTGGGAGCACTAATTAGGTGGCAGTGGGTCCCACCAGTAATGATGTGATGTTTTGATCTTAGAATTGTATTTTTTTTTTTTTAACTTTTTTAATGTATTAGTACTATTAATAATGGTGTTTTTAATGGGATGAATCATTGTTGTTTTGGCATTCCATTTCCCTACTGGAAAATCAACATAGGTTAGACAGTCAAATAAGGCGGTGGGATGTTTGAACTGGATGAGATTGGGATAGACGTATGTAGTCAGTCGTCGGGCGGGGCCAGTCGGACTGGTATAATTATTTAATAATTTTAAAATATAAATATGTGATATTTTATAATATTATAATTGATAAAAAAGATGAGTAGGTAGAGTATTATTGTGTTGGGTGATTAGGGAACATGAGTAGACATATTAAATGATGATTAGTTTAGGGAATATAAGAAGACATATTAAATGATGATTGATTAATGAATACAAACACGTAATATTCTAAAAATATTGAATAATTTACCGTCGTACTGATATGATAACATATTTTAAAAAGTAAGTTAAAAATTATTTTTTTAAGATTTGTTTGATTTGTATCTTCACATATAATTTTTGAGAATTTTTTTTAAAAAATTTATTTGGTTCAAATTTTTTGAATTTTTTTTTAAAACCACTCTCTCTCCTATACATCAATCAAAAAAATTTCTAAATTCTCTCCCCAATTTTTTTTTTGAAAATTTATCTCAAACACAAACCAAACACACCCTTAATTTTTTTTTATTTTTTTTAAAAAATATCTAAAAAAAATAGAGAGGTGATATAATTTTAAAAAGTCAAAAAATAAAAAAGCTAACTTTTAATTATATTACCAAAATAGGCTTATATAATAAGAAATTTTATATTTGTCTAAGTCGGTCTCATCATCAAACCTCTATTTCTGTCCAAATTTAGCATAAAAAATAATTATAAATTTAGCAAATTATCCACAAGTCCTTTTTGAATAGTGTGTATTCTATTTAATTTCAAAACCTTTTAGATAGAGCCAAAAGTCCTATGTCAATTTATTTTCTCATCTTTCCTTACCCTTGCTTCTTCTCTTTATCTCTCTTTATCTGATATCAACGATGATCACGACCACATCTTCCTTCTTTTCTTTCTTTTTCTAATCTACAGTCACTGGCAACTACTACTAATTGGAGTTCACAGGCAACCATCGAGCACCAAAAAAAGTTCATAATTTGACTCATAATAAAATAATTTTTTAATTTTAATTTTCTCAATTTAAATTCTATTTTTTTAAATTATTTTCAATTTAAATCATCCGCCTATTTTTGCAAAGTAAAACTGACCAAAAAAAAAAAAAGTCTTTAAATTCAATGTAGTGTATATAAAATGTTTAAATTTTTTGTTGAGTTTAATAATTAAAATATTATTTTTATATCTATTTTACTTGATAAAAATAGAAAAATGGTTTAAATTCAAAAAATTAAGTTTTGAATTGATAAAATTACAAATTCAAGATTTATTTTGTTATAAATATCAAATTTCAAATTTTTATTTATTTATTTATAATTCTCCCTTATTTCTTTTATTTCATTTTATTTAAATTATTGCATGCAATTGGCTCTACAAGGAATTGATGATGCAAAAAAAAAAAAAAAAACTTAAAAAATGCCTGTATACAAATATATATTAGATGGTGTGCATTCTCGATGAGTATTGCTATGAAAATCAATCAATTAAAACTAGATTCAGATAAAAAAAAAACATTGAACAATTATTAAAACTTAAAACAAAAAGTCTAAGTGAACAAAACAACAAAACACAGAATGTGATACAGATATTTCACAGGGGTGTAGTCTATATCATGCATGCCTCACTCATCTATCTATCTGCTATATCTTCTATCTATATATACTTAAGTGAACCACTCAATTGTTGTAGTGAAATCTTTGTTCTCCTCATATTACGCGACAGTATTTTTTTATTTATTTTAAAAAAATTACACAAAGAAATGGGTAAGGCTTGAACCCATAACCATAAGGACTTGTACTACTTAAAGCCAAGTACACATTAAAATATTAATTTATTATTATTTTCTTTTATTTTTATTTATTTGAATTACACACCCATCACGTGTGTCACCCGCTAGTTCTATATTTTGGATAAATTACAAATATATCAATCGAAATTTGATCAAAATACGAATCGCTCCAATGGTTTTGGAAATTACATTCTAACTTGCCTTCAAATTTTTAATTTTATAACAAATCGTCCTTTTATTAATAAATTATTAAGTCAATTAACAGTTTTTTATGATATTAAAAATATATTTCGGTTAATAATTTAAATAATTTTATTATTATATAAGAGAGTAATTATTAATTATATTTTCTTAATTAATTTTGTTAAATAAAAAATTATAACAAAGAAATATTTATAATTTTTTAAATTATAAAAATAATTTATATTTTATGCAAATCCGAGAGCGTCTTTATAATTTACCTTTCTATTTAAGAAGGCTGGCGAGTAGTGGTTTTTTTTTTTTTGGATAAAACTATCTGATAAACTAAACAAGCGGTGGTGGCCAATAGTGTCGTAATCCAGCTAACGCGCATTTCTCAATCATCTTCATCGAAATTCAAGACTGACATGTTTTTAATCTCAAAGTCTAACGAAGCAAAATCTCTCTTTAAATAGCCAATTTATTCCATGTGTAGAACATAAGCAAAGCAAAATCATTGAAGAAGAAGAAGGCACACTTGGAGTCAGTGTGAAAAGGTAACTATAACTCTCTTTCAATGATTTCTTCTCTCTCTCTCTCTCTCTCTCTCTCATAAACTGATATATATATATATATATATATGTAATCTAATCCATACTGATAGATTATGAATTTGGTGTGGTGGTTGTGTTGAGTTAGTGTTCATCATCGATGAAGGATCGGAAAGACAAAAGTCGGCAGAGACTGACGCTCTGTTGCTCAATGATTGACTTGAAGGAAAATAAAAACAAGAAGATCAATAAAGAGGAATCTGGTGGTGGTGGTGATGATGATATTACCAGCAGCAGCACTCGGCGCGATGGACTTTTCTCTGCGATTTTCGGGGAGAGAAGTGGGCGATCCTCAGTGTTTCTCTGTTGCTCCCAGATTCAGGGTTCATCATCTCCCCCAATGTCCCCTCTCGGCCCCAAACCTGATGATTCTTTCGGTTCGCCCTTCCTTCTACCATTTTTTGTTACCTCCTCTGACTAGTAACATATTTGATGATATTATCATTTTAAAATTATAGGTTCCGCCTATTATATATATCATATATATATATATATATTATTAAAAATATTTATTTTTACAAAACTTAGATAGTATATTATAAAGGTTTGTTTGTTTGTTTATTTGTTTTTCTTTTTTTTAAAAGTCACGGCAATATGTATTTGCTTAATTATATATAAAGTTGTATATAAATACAAATCTAATTTAAATTATATTAATTTTACTTATTTTATATGGATTCTATTTGATAAATATTTCTTTTTCATATATTTTTATAGTAAATTGAGAAAATTTACAAACTCAATAATAATTTTGCGTTTCAAATTTTTCTTCTTAATTCTTTCAAAGGTTTTAGGATTTTTTTAATGTTAAATTGCCTTCTTTTTTTCCTTCTTATTTTTCCGTATATTATTCTATACCCAATACCAATTCTATATTATTTTATATTATGAATTTGTCTTTTAAATTTTATAATGATTCTATATGTAAAATTATATTTATTTCCTACATTATTTTATATAATCACTATTCACATGAAGAAAAATTTTCACAACAATGATACTTTCAAAGAACCTCTAAAATTTAGATTTACTGCTCAAGCTACTTTTTCAATTGTTGAACAATAAGTTCTTTTATGTTCTGATATCATATTGCAAATGATTAATCACTTTATACACTGAGCTATATATATATATATATCGTTTGGATGTTTTTATATTATTTTTTTTTTGGGTTTAGATATTATGTGATTCTTTCTTTGTTAAGTCATTATAAAATGTCTTTTATATAATTGAGATTTTAATTTACTTAAGATAAGTGTTCAATTCTCAAGTCCAAATAGATGAATTTGAATTTTCTCTGATTTCTTCCTATATATATATTTTTTTTCTTCTTTTCTTTAACTTTCTATTCTAACTCTCAAGAAGAAAGTTCATCTCTAACTTTTTCCGTCTTTCTCCATCCTCTTTTGTTATTGTTGTTGTTGTTGGGACTAATCAGTTTAGGCCACTAATTCTTCATTAGATTAAATAACTAAGTTTAACTTAAACTAATCATTATATGATAATCCAACTATAACATATTTATATTTAATTTTTTTAATAAATTTTATATGATTTCTATTTCTACATATTTTATTTTCCAAATGAATATAAAAGAAAATTGAATTGTTAGAATTACTTTTAATTTTATATTACTAATTCTGCTTCTAATTTAACTATTAATTTTAATATCGAAATGAATATTTATTTTATTATTTTATAATTCAATATATATCATACAAAATTATTATATAATAATTACATTTTTATAACACGATAAAACTAAAATTATTAAAATACACAAATAATTTAACTAAAATTAATATATATAAATATTCAAATAATAATTTTATAGAACAATAGCGCCAATATTATCAAAATAAATAATTAAAATTATTATTTTATAACACACATTGTACCATCAAATATTTAAAAAAAAAAAAGAAAACTGTTAATATATTATTAAAAGTAATGTTTTTTCCATACTAGGTGACACATTATAAGGGTTTACTTTTTCTAAGAGAGTCACGTCAGTATATATTTTCTTAATTACATATAGAGTTTTACACAAACCTAAATCTAATGTAAATTATAGTAACTTTACTTATTTTATATGGATTCCATTTGGCAAATATTTCTTTTCATATATTTTTTATCGTAAATTGAGATAATCTACAAATCCAATACTAATTTTGTGTTTTACGTTTTTCTTTTTAATTCTTTCAAGGGTATTAAGATTTTTTTTAATATTAAATTGCTCTTTTTTTTTTTCCTTCTTATTTTTCTGTGCATTATTCTATACCCAATACTAATTATATATTATTATATATTATGAATTTATCGTTTAAATTTTATAGTGATTCTATATATCAATTTATATTTTCTTTCCTATATTAATATATATAATTTAACTAAAATTAATATATATAAGTATTCAAGTAACAATTTTATAGAACAATGGCGCCAATATTATCAAAATAAAGAATTAAAATCATAATTTAATTTTAATTTTAAATTAAAAATAAAATTATTCTTTTATAACACACATTGTACCATTAAATATTTTTTGAAAAAAAAATAGCACTTGTACGGGTCAACTGCTAATTATATAAATTATAATGACCTAAAGTAAAATTATGCCACATCATCCATTAGTACAGTAAGTGATATACCAATTGGTGCGTATAGCTTTATTTATTTATTTATTTTTTGTTTTTATATTTGGTTTTGAAATTCAATTTTTTAGTAGTTTTTTAAATATTTTTATATTTGTATTTTAATTATTTTTTTTAAAAAAATTTATGTGCAAAAATTCATATATTGACTTTTTAAGTTTATCTAACAAAAATAAAATATTTATTAAAAAATTATTAAGTACAAAAAATTCATATTTTACTTTCTAAGTATGTTTGTGAATTAAAAATAATTTTTAAAAATTAAACCAAACACAATATTGAGACTCACAATTCAAGTATCTCAATTTTTTCCATAATTATAAAGTGACAAGGTATGGGTTAACTTTTGATTTGTTGTAAATTTAACCACGTAAACCCCATAAAAATTAACTTAAAATTTAATAAATTAATTAAATTAGTGCCGAACTCATATAACGCAAAATTAACACTTAGGCCTCGTTTGGGAATAGGCTTTTTTAGTAATTTTTTGACTTTTTAGCTAAAATGTGATGTAAAAAAAATAGTATGTTTGGGATGAATTTTTGGTTTTTTACGAAAAGATATGCAAAAAGTAGAGAGAAAAGAGAATCTTTGACTTTTTGGTATGGGTTGTTGACTTTTTAATTTTTTTAGTAATTTTTTGGCTAAACCGGTCGCTTCCCAAACGAGGCCTTATAATCTATTTAAGGAGACCATTAAAAAAAAAAAAAAAAAAAAATATTTAAGAAGGATTAGTTACCCTTTTCAATATTATTTTTATCAAATAGTGTCATGACATGTTTAAATTTCTTATGCAATTTCATTGACTAAAATAAAAAATATATATATGTAAAATATAATCTTGGCATCAATATGATGTTTTTATTTCCCAATAATTTGATGTAAAAAAATGTAGGATTTTATTTTTTAAAAACAAAATTGAGTTTGAAATTAAATATTTTTATGAAGAATTTCATTTAATAAATATCAGTTCCATGAAATTTAAATTGTAAAAAATGATATTTACATAAATTTGATATTTTTAATTTGTGAAATTGTTTAATATGACACATTAACACAATGTGATTCTGACATAAACTCAAAAAAATAAATTTGTTATTAAAAAATTCTGATATGAATACAAGATGATATGACATAAATAGGACACGATATAATTCTCACCCCTAATTAAAAACATAGATCTAGAAACACAAAAACCAATCATAGAATAAGATAAAATATTTATGAATAAATAAGATTTTTAAATGTGAGCCAACTAACTAATTTTACAAAATTTTATTTAATAAATAAAATTTTATTAATATTGCAGGTTTGTCACCGAAGCAAGGTGCATTGTCTGTAATGGTGCCGCCCGTGGAGGATTTTAAGAATCATAAAGTAAAATAGCTTTTGGAGCTATATATATTTATAATAATGTTATAATATATAATTACACTTATATATTATAACAGATTTATTATCTCATATATTATTATTATATTAGCTTGAGAAACGTTGTGATATTTTATTTAGGTAAGAAAAAGAAAAAAAATAGTTATGTTTTCTTATTATTATATTTGGATGAATAAAAAAAAAATTACATGTGTAATAGATATATGAGTGAATTTTCTTTTTTTGGTTTTGTTTCGTTTGTATTTTGATGAATGACATGTGTAATAGAGATATGAGTGAGATTTTCCTTTGTTTCCTTTGTATTTTGATGAATGACATGCGTAGCAGAGATATCAGTGAAATTTTCTTTTGCTTCTTTTGTATTTTGATAAATGATCTCGATATTATGAAAAATACACAATCAATTTGTAAATTCACAACTTTTGGTTTGAAATGAAACTGACATAAATAATTAACGTTCTATTTCTCTTTTTAAGTTTCTAAACCATGTATGAAAATTTTCTTTTTCTCATCCTCATTTTTTAAAATTTTTACTCATCAAATTGCTTAATTTAATCAACTTACTAGTGGGCAATATTAATATTAGAAACACTAACTATTATATTGCTAAATCTATTAACTAAACACAATGTTAAGTGGGTCAATAAGTCGGGGAACCAGACTTATCGACCCATATTTTTGTGGGTGGGTGGGTGGGTGGGTGATGAAAATTAAATTTATATAATGTAAGGTACATATGTAGAATAAATCTAATTTACAGAATGATAATTTCTAAATAGTTAAGTCTAGATTCGTAGCATTACTGTAAGTGAGTTCCACATTGAGTTGTAAATTTCACAAGCATGTCTTGTATTTATGCATTTATTCATATACTAATTAATATTTCTAATATTATTGATTATCGAGTGGTGGGGTCATTATTGACGAATGTGTTTTTGCCAATTAGGATGCCACATCAGCTCATTTAGAGTAAATATGATAGCCATGTGGCATTATTAAATAATTTATCAAAAAAAAGTAAAGCGCAAATGCTTTCAATAAGAGGGGAGCCATGACCTTTCATAAGTCCACCATGGGTCTTAAGTACACTTTTTTTTTTTATTATTATTAGCAAAAGAAAACTTTATTGATGGAAATGAGCATACAAAATATGGAGATATATCAATAAAGGGGGAGGGAGTGCAAAGAACATCACGGAACACCAACTCAATCCCAATTAGGTTGGCACCGAGAGGGGAACCCTATCATTTGCTAGCACACACCTCGAACGTTGGTGAGGAACCAACAAAACAAACAAAGACCGAAAAACACCAAAGCAACCCCTGCTGCCAAGCCTAAACAAAACCCACCATTGCCAAAACCAAAATCACAGGGAACCTCTAGCAAACATCCTAATCTGATGGAGGTTAGAGACAATATCATGAACTGTATAATCAACCTCTAAGTTCTATTTTACCCACAAAGCAATCTGCACCTTCATTTTTTCACAAAAGTCATTAAAAATAGGTTGTGTCCCTTTGAAAAGACGATCATTTCGCAATCTCCAAACAGACCATAACACAACTGAGGGGACTATCTTCCATATTCTGGAAACCCAATGCTTTTGCTTGCCAACAGACCACCAATGCAGTAGGCCCTCGATTGATCCAGGGATTGCCCAAACCTGATCCCATCACTTTACCATTTGAGACCAGTACTTCCAAACCGATGGACAAAACAAAAGCACATGATCCAAAGTTTCCACCTCAATTTGGCAAAAGACATACAAAATGTTTGCTGAGGCATTTAACACCCCAATCCTTTGTAGAAAGGTTGAAGTCTTGACTCTGTCTCTCTAAGCCAACCAGCAAAAGAACTGCACTTTTGGTGAAGCTAAACAATCCCACACCCGTTTAGGTACAGCCAGACCAGGCCCTTTTGCTGCATCCCACCACATCCCCACAGATGAGACTGAAAACTGTCCTGAACTATTAGCTAGCCAAGAGCAAGAATCTACAAGATCAGAACTAACCAAAGGAGATGTCACCAGCAAACCCATCAGCCTCTGCAACTCCTCTTCTTCCCAAGCTAACAATTGTTTTCTAAAGCTAAGCTGCCACACCCCTGAGTTACTTTTCTTGGCACTGATTTGCTGTATAGTCTCCTCTTTCTCTGTGGATAAGATGTATAATCTGGAAAATTGATCCTGCAAACCTCTGTTGTTGAGCCAGGCATCATACCAGAATTGAATTCTCCTCCCATTACCAACCTTAATTCTAAAATGGCCACCACAGAACTCACCCAAGTGTTGGTTTACTGAAAGAAGTTGCACAATATCCTGCCAAACTGTGGATACCACACCTGAAAGACTCATAGTTGGAGCCCAACCCCTACCAGTCCTACCATACCTTGAGCAAACCACAAAATTCCACAAAGCTGTATCTTCATTACCATACCTCCACCATCACTTTAATAACAAGCATTCATTCACATCACCTAAGTCTCTCACTCCCAAACCTCCTTGACTTTTGCTTTCGGTGACCTTCCTTCATTTGACCAAGTGCACTTTCCTTTTGTTATCATTCCCTTCCCACAAAAAAGATGACTGCAGCTTGACTAAAGTCTGAACAACACCCTTAGGTATTGTAAAAAGGGAAAGGAAATAGATTGGCAAGTTTGTGAGGACTGATTTGATCAAAGTCAGTCTTCCAGCATAAGATAACAATTTCCTCTTCCAAGAAGACAACTTCTTGTTCACCTTATCGATTACTGGGTTCCATGTGCTCTGCCTCCTAGGATTGGCCCCTAAAGGTAGACCTAAGAAATTAAATCACAGTTTTTTAGTCAAGCAGTTCAAAATCTTAGCAAAATCCTTAGTTTGGTCATCTTGGAAGCCCACCCACAAACTACACTTTTATGATAATTGATTTTTAACCCAGACATCACCTCAAAGCACCTCAACACCCTCTTGATATTCATAATATCCTCATTATCACCTTCACAGAATATGATAGTGTCATCTGCAAATTGGAGATGTGAGATTCTTACATCAGTAGAACCAGATGTAGCACCTCTAAATAGACCCTACACTTTAGCCCTAGCCAATAACAGGTTAAGACCTTCTATTGCTATAATGAACAAAAATGGAGAGAGAGAATCTCCTTGCCTTCACCCTTTCTGTGGCTGAAATTCCTCAGTGGGTGCACCATTAACCAATACTAACACCATGGTTGTAGAAATGCAAACCTTCATCCACCTAATCCAATTGTCACCAAATCCAAAATTTCTCATCATTGCCAACAAGAATTCCCAATTTATTGAATCGTAGGCTATCTCAAAGTCCAATTTTAGGATAATGCCTTTCTTCTTAGATTTTCTATCCATCTACAACTTCATTTGCTATTAGCACCCCATCTAAGATATACCTTTTTGTAACGCTCTTATGTATACTGTTTCAACAATCGTAAGACATGCACTTTAAATGGCATATAAAAATACTAATTCATCAAAAAAAATTTTATCGACAAAATAGAGATTTTATTGATAATGAAAATATTACAAAATGAGGGCCGGACTAAAAGCTAAATCATAGCTCAAAATAAATGCCAACCATGTTGGAAAAAGTGTGGTAGCTCGAATTGGAAGGGGCTCGAATGGCCCGAATGAGTGTTGGCCAATCGTCCGGATGACCGGCCGGACGTCCGCCCGGACGACCGGGTGAATTATTGTCTACTACGGTTGTCACCTTTGTTGACCGCGGCTGTCAGCCTCCTCGCCAGATGACCGGCCGGATGACCGGCAAAGTGAATTTCGAGTCATTCGAGCCAGCCTCATATTCGAGCAACCAAACACTGCCAGAAAAAGTCCAATCATGTGCAAGTGAAGACTAAACACTGCCGAAAAAGTCAAATCATGTGCAAGTGAAGACTAAAATAAAAAGTTGATGAGGCCAAAAAAAACACTAATTCATCATTCACCGTATTTACTGAAGTTCTTTCCCCAAACACCCTTTCCCTTGCTTTAGTTGCCTGGAAAAAAAAATCACCAAAAAAAAAAAATCTATTAAAATTTTAGAATATTTAAAAAACACTTCTAAATCTTACGAGTTTTTAGGTTTGCCTTTGGCTAATTGCTATAGTGATCTTTTAGTTAGAAGAAAGATTGCTATAGTGATCTTTTAGTTAGAAGAAAGGGAAAGGAAGAAAAATATTTTGAAACTACATTGAAAGACCCCATGATTAATATATTTTCTTCCATCTTCCTTCCAATCAAGTGATAGCTTTAAGTGAATTTTTAGACTCAGAAAAACTACAGGTTCAAAAAAGGCATATAAACTATGATTAATGCATTATACCCCCACTGGGGGTCGACCCCCAGTGAGGTGTCGGCCCGGGGTTGGGCGAGAAAAAACAGTTTTCTTTTTTTTTTTTTTTGGATTTCGGCCAGTGGGGGCTCGCCACCTCACTGGGGGTGTGACCCCCACTGGGTGTATGGAGCATTGTTGATAAACTATCAAGAAAAATATGTGTGGTATAGTTTAAAATTTATTGTAGTATAGGTTACGATTCAAATACTCTGTAGTGCAGTCTATAGTACCTTAAGGGCGTGTTTGATTCGTGGGATTGGAGGAGGAGACTATCCACTATTTGGATTACAATCCAAATAGTGTTCCTTGTCCGTCGTTTGATTTTTTTTTAGTTCGCCAGACATGGAGTTCGGCCGGACTCCTTATCCCCCATATGGGGGACTATTGTGTCCTGGGGGGGGTGGGACAGAATGTGGGGGACTATCCACTGTTGGGATTAGATGCTAAAATGACCATTTTGACTCTCTACTATTTAATTATGTATTATATTTACTAAAATTCAATAAAATTTAAATGTCTCAATTTAAAAATAAAATAATTTTATTTAACTTTTTGTTGATGTTTTATTTATTTAATTTTTTAAAATAATTTTTTATAGATATTTTATTGATGTTTTATTTTAAAATTTTGTTTATAATTTATTTAATTTCATTATTTAAATTTTAATAGGTGTTTTATTTAAAATTTATTTAAAATTTTAATTAAAAAAATAATATAAATTTTTTATACAGGTTATACAGGATTAAATGAAATTTTAATGATTTATTAAATAATATAAAAAAAATAATGTCCTCTGTATTTTATTAAAACAAATTTATTTAATAAATCATTGTGTAAAATTTTAAAACAGTAATGGTATAAAAAATTTTAACACAGTAATGCTTACCCATGAATCAAATTTTAATAAAAGTAATGGTTACACAGTAATCAAATTTTACCCTATTTATTTATTTAATTTAAAAAAATAAATTTATTTAATTGTGTAAAAAATAAAATAAAATAAATTTTTATTTAATCTAGCTAAAAATAATTAAAATATTAAAGATATGTTTAATATTGCTATTACTTAGTAAACAATTGAAAAAGGGTAAAATAGTCTTTTGTTCATTTATCTTATCCAATCCGTCTAACCAAACGTTAGATTCACTAAAAATAGTCCTTTCCAGACATCTAATCCCATGAAAAAACAAACACAGGATACATGTCCAACCCAATCAAATAGTCTGGGGGATACACAGTCCCAGGACTCAAGTCCGATAGATTCTAATCCCCCCTTATCCAGTCTGTCCAATCAAACACACCCTAAGGGGAATTGTAATCTATCAGACTGGATAAGGGGGATTGTAATCTATCAAACTGTTAGTCCCGGGATACATTGTCCCTGGACTATTTAGTTGGATTGGATTTGTATTTTATGTTTGTTTAGTCATGTGATTAGATGTCTGGATTGGACTATTTTTAGTGAATCTAATGTTTGGTTAGGCGGACTGGATAAGGATAAATGTTCAAAAGACTATTTTACCCTTGTAATATATAATTTGAAATTTGTAATCTATAATTTATAATTATAATTTAACAACACTAAAAAAATTTAATTTGTAAGACCATAATTTTTAATTTTTTATTTTCAATTAAATTAAATTTATAATTTATAATTTATATTTTTTATTTAATATATAATTTTAAATTAACGACAATAAAAAATAATTTTATTTAATATATAAATTAAATTTTCAACAACACTAAAAAAATTTAATTTATAAGGCCATAATTTATAATTTATTATTTTTAAATAAATTTAATTTATAATTTATATTTTTTATTTAATATATAATTTTAAATTAACAACACTAAAAAAATAATTTTATTTAATATGTAAATTTAATTTTTTAACAACACTAAAAAAATTTAATTTATAAGGCCGTAATTTTTAATTTATTATTTTTAATTAATTTATAATTTATAATTTAGGGTAAATTACACAAATAGTCCCTATAGTTTGGGGCTTGTATCACTTTAGTCCCTGATTTTTCAATTGTGACACATTTGACCCTGAATTTTGAATCTTGTTCCAAATAAGGACAATTGAATATATAATTAGATTTTTCAAGGGTAAAATTGTCAAATTGATAAAATATAAACTGATTTGACAAAAATAAATGTCAAACAAATATTTTTGAATTTTTAAAAATTATTTCTACCCATTAAAAATAAAATTATGTAAAATTGATAAATCTTTTAGACATTTATTTATTTATTTTTACCAAATGAATTTTTATTATGTGTTTGGATGATGATCATGTAAAATTAATTTTAAAAAATTAATCATGTAATTTTTATTAATTTTACATAATTTTATCATTGGTAGATAAAAATAATTTTAAAATAATTAAAAATATTTTTTTGACATTTATTTTTGTCAAATTAGTTTATATTTTATCAAATTGACGATTTTACCCTTTAAAAACCTAATAATGTTTTTAATTGTCCTTATTTGGAACAAGATTTAAAATTCAGGGTCAAATGTGTCACAATTGAAAAGTCAGGGACCAAAGTGACACAAGTCCCAAACTATAGGGACTATTAGTGTAATTAACCCTATAATTTATAATTTAAATTTTTTATTTAATATATAATTTTAAATTAACAACACTAAAAAAAATAATTTATAAATGTTCAAAAGACTATTTTATCATTTTCTAATTGTTTGCTAAGTAATAGCATGAGGTAAAATGGACATTTCAGAGCCTAATCCTATGGGATACCAATCCCATGGAAATAATCCCACCCCCCCATGGGATAGGATAGTCCCACAAATATGGGACTAATAGTTCGGGGGGACTATTAGTTCGGTGGGACTAATAGTCCAATCCCGCACTCTAATCCTTCAAAACAAACACACCTTGACGATGAGCAACGTCAAAAACAAAGAAATACAAAGGGTTGCAATTTAAAATTAAAAACGATATTGTTTTGGTGTCTCCATTTGGACTTGAGTAAAGACACCAAAATGACGTCATTTTTTACTTTGTTATTTTATTTTAAAGTACTACAAATTGCACTACAAAGAATATGAATTCGTCACATCATATCAATAATGAATCCAGTCCACAAATTTAATTTTCTTGACATTTTTCAGAGTATTTTTTTTTTTTAGGTGTGTAATCAATCATTTTCTGATAAAACCAAATTAACCAAATTAACTAGCTTTATGAGGGATAGTGAACCAGCCTCCTGTTCCCAATTTGTACAACTTGTTATCAAAGAGAACATAATTGCTTGTAGAAGAACACCAGCTTGTATTCTAATCCATAGGCTTTTTCCTCTTAATTGTAACCAAAAACCCAATATGGCAGCAATAGGAATTCCAAAAAGGTAGAATGCCCCAAGATTGATATAAGTCGCTATGTGTAGCCAGCCAGTTCCCCTAGCAACACCTGATTAAAATAACTAATATTCATTAATTACACTAATTTTAACAATATTTTATCTTTCGAGGTCAAATATAGCTAATGCAGGGGAGAAACATGAAGAGCAAAATTTGAAACAGAAAAAATCTCACAACTCTTCTACAACTATGAAGATTAGCAGAATTATAAAGAAAAGAAGAGAATTCTCTCAAACAAAACATGGGAATGAAGATTTTCATTTTATAATCAAAATCCATATAGATTGTGTTGTTGACAAGCAAGAAATGTAACCTGCAAGGACTCCTTGAAAGCCATCCATTATGGTAGATAAGCAAACCAGAGGTGCCATGGCTGTGACATAGTCCACAACTTCTTTTTCATTGCTGAAAATGTAGCCGAAAATGTGTCGGGTGGCAAAGAGGTTTGTGCTCACAATTGTAGCCTCCATGACTGCAAGGACATCACTGCAAATACAGCTACACAAGCCCCTTGTGGATTTTCAGCTCCTAATTCATTTGAAACCCTAGTACTGTCGAGGTAAAAAAATGAATCCTAAAAATAAATAATACAATTCAACTAAGAGATAAGTCAACATAAAAGTATACATGTTGTATGAGCAAAAGCACACCTACCAGCAGCACCAAATCCGAGTGGAATTTGATATAGTGTTGAGATGGTATTGAGACTGTTCACAAAATCAATAATTAATAGCAGTTTGAGTTTGAGTCCCAAGTTTTGGCATTGCTGAGCTCCATAGGCTTGTCCACATAGGGTTTCCAAGTGTCACGGCCTTAGACTTCGCAAGCCAACCGTGCGGCCTTAGATGCCTCTCAACCCTCTTGGTTGCACCTAAGTCAGCCTTACCCACTCAACCACACTAACACACACAAAGTTTAGGTGGAAGAATGCCTTCACTATACAAGTTAACTTTACAAGTATAGTCGTGTACAAAGCTTTACAAAGCTCTCACACTCACACTCACACTCACAAATGCTTCACTCTTAGAGCTCTCTTGGATCTCCAGGTCTCTAGGTGCCTAGCAACTCTAGATGCCTAGCAAATGAGATCCCTCACCCTTATATAGCCATCCCCCTCCTCAATGGATGGCTAGGATCAATTTGATCCAAGGGCTACAAACTCTCATCTAGAACACTCCATAGAACTATCTAGGACAACTACCCTATCTACTACATTCTAGATCTCTCCTCACTAGTGTAGTACATGGTAGGCTTCTCCAGCATAATCTAGGATGTTCCAGACCCATCCAGACTCCTCTGGACACTCCAAGGTTCTTCCACATTCCGAAATCTTCTAGGCCACTCCAGACCCTTCCACCACGTTCTAGAGTCTTCCAGCATACTCTAGCCCGTTCTCTCGCCTTCCGGAACCTCCCAGCATCCTTCAAATGCTGCTCCTTGTGTCACAGAATTCTCGAGGCGTGACACTCTCCCCCACCCAATCCCGTGACGCCCTCGTCACGCAGAAGCATACCGAGCCACCACGTCTCGATATGATCTGTGTCCACTACTGCTGCTGGTGCTTGCCTTTTCGCCCTTGCCATGCAGTCCACTCTGCTGCATCCCTGCAAGTGCTTTCTCCTTGTCCTTGCCATGTAGCCCACTCTGCTGCATCCCTGCAAGTGTCTTCCTCTTCGGGCAGTTCCTCACCATGTGCGGTCCGTTGCACAGGAAACACTCGAGCCGCCCTTTCCTCTTCAAGCCCAGCCTCTTAGCCTCGTTAGTGCACTCAAAGCTTAGAGTGGCACCTCTCTTCTCTTGCGCATGTGAAGTTTTCCCCCTTAGCCTTTACCTCCGCGCACCGCTCATCCTTCTTTTGGATGATCCTCGATTCTGGCATCTCCCCACTCTTCTGGGATATCGACCCAAGAAGTTGGATGCTCCCCAGCTGTGCCTCCTTCTCTGAAGGGTCTTCACTCTCGGAGTCCCTCGCCTCCTTCTTTCTCTTCTTCTCCATGGCACTCAGCTGTTTCTTCTTCTTCGGGCAGTTTCTCACCATGTGCTGTCCGTTGCACAGGTAACACTCAAGCTGCCCTCTCTTCCTCGGAGATCCGGTGCGTTGCCCCTTCCTTCGGCGTTCCCGTCTCTTCTGGGCCTCACCATCACTGTGTTCATCCTCGGTGGTCTGAGGAGACCGCCTCCCACCTTTGGTATGGCTCTCTCGGGCACCCCTCGCACCATCATAGCTCTTAGGTTCTGGCACACGAACCTTCCTCCTGGCTGGAGCCAAATTCCCTCCATTGGCAGCCACGATGGCCTTCTTGCACAACTCCAACTCTAACTCCAAGCTAGCTACTCTTGCTTCCAGGGCCTTCTGCTAGGTTGGACTGTCTCTAGCTACCTCGAAGCGAGACGAATTCACCCTTCCCTCAAAGGAGTCCACCTTCTCCTCCAGCTCTTCCCCCCTAGCAACCAAACTAGCAAAATAGGAGAAAAAGTCACTGATATGAGATGTGGGCTTACCAGGGCCAACTAGCGCTTCCTCCAGCCTAGTGAACCGCTCTGCCACCATCTTCATCATCCCCTCGAGTCGTGCCTCCAATGCTGCCATCGAGTCACTCGCTGAGAGCCTCTTCCCAGACGTTGCCATGTACACACCTCCCTTGGTACTTTCTCACGTAACCGAGCTCTGATACCAACTGTCACGGCCTTAGACTTCGCAAGCCAACCGTGCAGCCTTAGATGCCTCTCAACCCTCTTGGTTGCACCTAAGTCAGCCTTACCCACTCAACCACACTAACTTGAACATAAAGTTTAGGTGGAAGAATGCCTTCACTCTACAAGTTAACTTTACAAGTATAGTCGTGTACAAAGCTTTACAAGGCTCTCATACTCACACTCACAAGTGTTTCACTCTTAGAGCTCTCTTGGATCTCCAGGTCTCTAGGTGCCTAGCAACTCTAGATGCCTAGCAAATGAGATCCCTCACCCTTATATAGCCATCCCCCTCCTCAATGGACGGCTAGGATCAATTTGATCCAAGGGCTGCAAACTCTCATCTAGAACACTCCATAGAACTATCTAGGACAACTACTCTATCTACTACATTCTAGATCTCTCCTCACTAGTGTAGTACATGGTAGGCTTCTCCAGCATAATCTAGGATGTTCCAGACCCATCTAGACTCCTCTGGACACTCCAAGGTTCTTCCACATTCCGGAATCTTCCAGGCCACTCCAGACCCTTCCACCACGTTCTGGAGTCTTCCAGCATACTCTAGCCCGTTCTCTCGTCTTCCGGAACCTCCCAGCATCCTTCAAATGCTGCTCTTTGTGTCACAGAATTCTCGGGGCGTGACACAAGGCACTAGCCATCCCAAACTGTAGTTTGACAGTAGAAAATGGAGTTAGTTGTAATAAATATACCAATAATATTGGGCAAATTATACCGGTAATTCTGTATTTCGCCATTTCTGTTATTTTGGTTCTTACATTTTTAATTGACTCAATTTTGATTCTTAATTTAATTTTTGTGTCATTTTCATCCAATTGATAACATTGTTAGAGTTTTTAACAAAAAAATAATAATTAAGTTAGTTGAGATTAACTCATTGAGTTTAGCAAGTATATAATTTTATTTATAAAAACATAACATATGTCGCTCATGAATGTATTTTTTAATAATAATTGTCTTTCAAAAAATAAATACTAAATATAATTTTAATAATAAATTATTTATTTTTATAAATAATTGAAACTTAATTATGTAATTATCGATATCTATGTTTTATTTTTTTTTATTTACATGAGTAATCTATTAAATGAGCCAATAGAAAATGAACAATTTGGGACCGAGATGGGCTGATCCAAGCACTCATGGCATGCGCACAATTGGGGCCCCCCTTCCCACTACGAATAAAAAGTAGAGGTTGTCAAGTCCTTTGAAAAACAGGATCACCGCATTATTAATTATCTCAATTAATTCTGATCCACCAATTCATTTTTTTTTTTTATCACCCAAAAAAAGAATTATTGATGGAAACAAGTATGCGTAGAACATTGAGACATAAAAGAAAAGTAAGTGCACAAAGCATACCTCAGTTAAAATGAGTTGTCAACCAATAGTTTAATTTAGTAGTAGAGCAGCTAATTGATAGAATCTCACCACCTACCGAATAATCTACTCTTAGAAATAGGAATAATTTTGTTATTTATATTATATATCTTCAATAGATCATTAACATGCGGCATTTTTAAGATATACAAATCTCACGACATTGTTTAATAACTATAAGTATTTTTAAGATATTGGAATATGAAATTTTGGAGTCCAAGAATCTCGTACCTAAACAAAAGATTTTACGCCTTTGTTTGGGAAGTAGGTTGGTTTTTTGACTTTTTGACTTTTTTGACTATTTTAGCCTGGGCTAAAAAACTTGGTTTGGGAAGGGTTTTTTAGCTTTTTGACTTTTTGACTTTTTTAACTTTTTTTTTTGTGAGAGAAGAGTGTAAGATTATGGGTTGGATGTGATGTTTTATTTGTTATGGCTAAAATAGCCTATTTTGTCTTTTCTGGCTAAAATAGCCCCAAACATCTTTACCAAACGGAACCGTAGGTATTTTTAATCAAATATGACATTTGAGTTGTCCCAATTCATTAGAATTTTTAGGCAGTTCTATATAAAATACATGTTATGGCGATTATTGCAAAGTAAAAAATGTTATTATATTTTGTATATTCAACAAAGAGTAATCAAATTGTATTCGAAGTTCACATCAAAACAACTCTGCACAACTCTTATAATCATACAACTTCAGGCATAGTTCTACCTTCTATTTCCATTTAAAAAAAAAAAAAAATCATTTTATCCTATGCTTCCGCTACCTTAATGTAAACTTTGTATTCCCTTAACAAATCAATGAGGCTTTACAATTCTTTTATACACACACATCAGTTACTCACACATACATATATACAGATATATCTATACATACAGCCTAACTACTTCTCTCTAACTAACTCTCTAACTAACTTCCATATCTGTTACACAGTTATAGATCCCAGAGATGCTATTGTCACTTGACTGTGAGACACTAGCAGTCAACAACTGTGAACCTTGAGTCTTGAATTCAGTTGGCATGAGCTCAGGTTCAATAGTCTTATCATCCCCCCTCAAGAGAATGGGGCAAGGAAGCACCATGAGCTTGGATTTAAGGAGATGAAATCGAGAAGAGGGCAAAGCTTTAGTAAACAAATCAGCAGTTTGATCTTGAGTATAGATGAACTGCAAATCAAGCTGTTTGGCTACGACTCGTTCGCGAACAAAATGACAGTCTATTTCAATATGCTTGGATCGAGAGTGAAATACAAGATTGGAAGCCAAGGCCATAGCTGAGATGTTATCACACCAAAGAATAGGAGTAGAAGATGGAACAAACAAATCAGTGAGTAATTGCTGAAGCCAACACAGCTCTGTTGCAATGTGAGCAAGAGACCGATATTCAGCCTCAGTGGAGGATCTAGACACAGTGTGCTGCTTCTTAGCAGATCAAGAGATCAGATTGAAGCCAAGAAAAACACAAAACCCCGAGGTAGACCTGCGATCAATAGTGTCCCCAGCCCAGTTAGAGTTAGAAAAGGCTTGAAGGACCAAAGGCCCAGAGGTAAAATGAAGACCATGATTGAGAGTGCCTTTGATATATCGAAGTAATCTCTTAACATCCTGAAAATGACCATTAGTAGGAGATTGCATATATTGACAAGTCTGATTGACAACTAGAGCAATATCAGGTCTAGTAATTGTAAGATATTGCAGATCCCCAACTAAACTTCTGTACAAAAAAGGATTGGCAAAAGGCAAACAATCAAAAGCAGAAATAGATGGCTTAAGAGTCAAAGTAGTAGAACAGGACTTGCAATCAAGCATACCAGCCTTAGACAATAACTCAGTAGCATACTTGTGCTAAGACAAATAAAAACCACCAGACTGAGCAGTCACAGAAATACCCAAAAAATATGAAATGTCACCAAGTTCCTTCATAGAAAAAGCCTGACGCATTTGGGCAAGCAATTGAGAAAGAAAAGCAGAATCACTCCCAGTGAGGAGGATGTTATCAACATAGTTAAGAAGAATGGTAATGCTAGAAGAAGACTTCTTGACAAAGAGAAAATGATCTGAGTGACTGTTACTGAAGCATTGAGACAACAAAAAAGAAGAAAAAGTAGAATACCAGGCTCTAGGGGCTTGTTTAAGCCCATAGAGAGCCTTCTGTAATTTGCAAACATGAGTAAGGAAGGAGGAAGACACAAAGCCAGGGGACTAAACCATAAACACCTCCTCTTCAAGCTTCCCATGGAGAAAAGCATTAGAAATGTCTAATTGCTTGAGAGGCCACTGAAAATGCAAGACCAAGGACAGTAAAATTCTGATAGTGGGCAGCTTAGCCATAAGGCTAAAAGTCTTGAAATGATTTATGCCTTCTTGAAGATACCTCTTAGCTACTAACCTTGCTTTGTATCTAGCAATACTCTCATCAGAATTCCTTTTGATCCTATATACCCATTTACAACCAATAGCATGTTTGTGAGATGGAAGAGGAAGAAGATCCCAAGTGTATTGTTGTTGAAGAGCATCAAATTCTTCTTGCATAGCCTTAACCCAAACATGAGAAGTTAAGGCTTCATTGACAGTGTGAGGTTCAGTGGTATGCAATGTAGCATTAAGACACATAGAGACCTGTTTAGATTTTGATCTGGTAAGCATATGATAAGAGTTGAGAACAGTGGAGGTAAGCATATGATAAGAGTTGAGAACAGTGGAAGTGGAAGTGGAAGATGGAGGTGGCAGAGGACGCTCAACATAAAGAGAATCAATAAGAAGAATAGGAGGAATAGGAGAAGAAGAATGAGATATGGAATTATTTGCATTAGGAGCTATATGGGAAGAAATATGTGGAGAGACAGCTGAAGTAGTGGGAGCAGAAATAGGACAAGAAGACTAAGAAGGAAAATTTTGAGAAGAAGAAATTGGAGGACAAGGAGAGCCCCAGAAAAACATATTTAAAGTAGAGGAAGAAAATGGAGAAGAATAAGGAGGAGTGAAGAAAGGAAAACAAGACTCATTGAAAAGGACATGCCTAGATATATGAATTTTACTAGTAAAAGGATCTAGGCATTGATATCCCTTCATAGAAGGATGGTATCCTAAGAAGACACAAGACGTGGACTTAGGTTGAAGCTTGTTGGTAGTATTGTTGGAACAATCTTCTGTATACAATAAATAAATTGAAACTAAATTAAACAAAATAAAATAAATAACTTACAGAATTTATTTTATTGAACCGAATGAATAATAAAAGATCAAGTCGAGTGTGTGACACTTTGTCCTTAAGACAGATTCGCCCCGCTATGGTGTTTACGGTTAAGTGGCGTCTATCTCCCAAGATACAATGATCTTCACAAATTTGTAGTAGCACTCCAAACAAATTTGTCTGGCGAACTAGAACCTTGTGTTCTATACTCTCTAAATTTTTCCTAAAAAATATATGACGAATATATGGAACTAAGCAAAGTTTGGACAACAAGAAAATTGATTTTCAAACTAATTTTAGATCACAAATTGCTGGAATTAAATTGGCATTTATAGGCAAAAAATCTTGTCCAAACAGGTGTGAAATCTGCCAACAGATACAGATTTGAAACTGAATAGATATGGTAACTGCTACAGTTATATAACTGTTCAGAAACTGCTAAAATTGCATGGGCAGTTTTGAATTTGAATCTGTTCAAAATTGGATCTGTTCAGGTGCAACAGATTTAAGACTTGTTTGGACTGATTAAACTGTTATGGAATTGATCTGAAAGAGGCACAATTTTTTTGACACAATTTGAATTCAAATAATTTCCTATAAGAATTTGGAAAAATTCAAATAAATTTTGTCCAAAAAATTAATGTTAGAACCGACCCGACCCACACTCGTGCCCGGCCCGGCTCGGCCAGCCGGACGGCGGTGGCGTCCCGCGCGCGTGTGTGGTGGTTTGGGTTAGGGTTCACTTCGTCCATAACTTCTCCCTTCTACAAACTTAGGGTGCCCCTTAGGGCCCAACCCAATGTTGTACACCTAGAACTTATATACACACATAAGTTCTCTTCAAGTTTCAATATGGGACAACCTATTTCAAATAAACTCATATTTAATTCTTTAAATGCTCATTCCACAAACCCGAAAATGATGTCAAGTTCCCATTCACTCATAAATTGTTTTGACAAACCATCTTCACTGTGTGACTTGCCACGTGGCAAGGAACACGTCACCTTTTCGGACTCACCCCAAACGACGTTTGGGGCCCACTCAATTTTGGACTCAAAGATGGCCTAAAATAAGCCTATATAAAACCAATTTTCCAACAAGTATAAGGCTTAAGCTAGGGAAATCATTGACATCCAAAAACTCAAAAAATGGAATAATCTGGAAGATGATGAAACAAAACTTCATAAGGAGATTGATTATGCAAAACAGCACTAGGCATTCTATTAATAAGAAATATTGAAGTAGCCACAACATCAAACCAGAAAGAGAGAGGCAAATTAGACTGATGAATGAGAGCAATGGTGGTTTCTGAGATGTGCCTATGTTTTCTTTCAGCTACCCCATTCTGGGCCTGAGTATAAGGGCAACTATGTTGATGAATAATGCCATGGGAAGTAAGAAAGTTATCAAATCTGTGATTGACAAACTCAGAACCACCATCTGTTCTAAAAATTTGAAGTTTAGTATGAAATTGTGTCTCAGCATAAGCTTTAAAGTTTAAGAATTTTGAGAACACTTCACTTTTATAATGGAGAGGATAAATCCATGAAAATCTATTGAAATCATTCACAAACAACACATAATACTTGAAAGCATTAGAGAATGAACTAAAAGTCCCCCAAACATCGCTATGAACTAAAGAAAAAGGACCATTAACAAAGGTACTTGAAAGTTTAAAAGGTAGCCTAAGAATTTTGGTAACAACATAATTATTATAGACATCAAGCTTAGTACAAGTATCAATGGTACAAGAAGAATGAGAATGTTGAATTTTAGGAATATGCTTGATAATGTGCTGAAACTTCACAGGGGAAAGATGTCCCAATCTTTGATGCCCAGTGAGTGTAGTGACAGATGGTGTAGAATGAGAAAGATAAGTCTGTGGTGAAGATGCAGGTAAAAACTGATACAATCCATTCACAACAGAACCTTTATAAAGAATTTTGTTCGTATGCTTGTCTTGAATGGGGAAAGAATTAGCATCAAAAGAAATAACATAGTTATGATATTAAGTGAATTTTTTAACAGATAACAAATTTGATGAAATGAAAGGCACATGCAACAAATTAGTAAGAGAAAAAGAACAAGTTGGAGTATGAAAGATGTTAGGTCCTATCTTGTCAAAACCCACGAACAAACTTATTGATTGAGTTGTAATTTTTTGTGCATTTTTGTCTTCCTCGCTCGAGCGAAGAAGTCCTCGCTCGAACGAAGGACTGCGTGTGGATTAAAACCTGAAAGAGGTGAATGTACGCTCGAGCAAAGCATTGGTGGCTCGAGCGAAGATCAATGTATGCTCGAGCAAAGAGTTGGTGGCTCGAGCAAAGGACTGCGTCCAGACAATAACCTGAAAGAGTTTATTCCTCGCTCGATCGAAGAAGTTCGTGGCTCAAGCGAAGGCACTGATAGAAATCACGCAAAATAAGCTCCTCGCTCGAGCGAAATAATCTTCGCTCGAGCGAGCTTCAGAATCCGGATTTCTTTAAGTGATTGGTTTCTTCCAAATCTAGGATTCCTTTTGGTTGTCTATAAGTAGTTGGTTTTCTCCTAAAACTAAACTGACTTTTCTAGATCTTATTCAAGAGTTCTAGAGTTTTGTTTGAAGTTTTCTTCTGTGTTTTTTGGTAAGTTTTCCTTGATGTTCTTGAAAGAGTTCTAAACTTATGCATTGAGATTCATACATCAAGGAAGTTGATACTTTATATTCAAGAGAGTGCTCTTCGGTGAATTCTGAAGATTAAGACGTAGAGTTTCAAAAGGCGTTTGATTTGATACGTAGTCGTTAATTTGACAAAGTGAAGTTGTGGGTTCAACTTCAGGATCAGTTCCGTGACGAAGGCGTGGTGAAAGAGTTACAGAAGATTCAGAGACAAATTGACTGTGTTGGGTAATTTGTGTGTTATCTTTGTAATCTTTCTTTCTTCAGTAGTGGATTGATTAGTGGCGGTTCGCTCGTGGTTTTTTATTACAATTGAAGGTTCTTCAATTGTGGTTTTTCCACGTAAAAATCGTTTGTGTCGATTTATTGTTTATTCCGAAAAACAAACAATCTAAAATCACTCTCGTAAGTGCTTGTTGATTTTAGATTGAGTGTTTTGGATTTTTGGGATTTGGAATATTTGAATCTTGATCTAATCACGAATCACTTAGGATTTTCAAAAGAGACATGTGCCAATGTGATGAATAGGTAATGAAGAACCATTACCAACAGTAACCTGATCTTGACCTTGATATAGTTGAGAGAGATGGAAATTGGCTAAATCATTAGTGATGTGATTTGTGGCACCAAAATCAACATAACAGGGCATGGGAGAGGAATTTGGAAAATGAGATGAATGAGCAGTGGTGACATATGCATGAGAAGAAGACTGATGTTGATTAGGAGAAGAAGAAACTGATTGAAAGGATGGATCCATGCAATGCTAGCAATCAATAGCACTATGACTCAATTTGCCACAAATTTGACATTTAGATGATGAGTTATGATTAGTCTTGCCTTGATTGCTATTATGGTTGTAGAATTGACTATCTCAATTTCCATCTTCACGAGTGAAGGACCTTCCTCTTCCTTTGTATTGATTTCGACCACGAAATCCTGAAGATCCATAAGAACTAGATGATCCTGATTGAGAACCATAACCAGAAGAAGATCGAGGATTTGATCCTAATCCTTTTGATGCTGAATATACAACCTGAAGATTGTTATCATCCGTGTTTTTTAGTCGATGTTCAACATGCATAGATTCAGAACACAAGAAGGAGCAAAGATCATCATGAGATAGAGGCTCGGATCTCGCTCGAACCATAGTTTTAAGCGCATCGTATTCATCAGGTAGTCCATTAAGAATGAACATAATGAGATCTTCATCATGAAGACTTGCAGATGTAAGAGATAACTGATCAGCAATTGCTTTGAATTGAGCAAGATAATCTTCCATAGATAGAGATTTCTTGGTAAGAGTTTGCATTTTACTCTTTGACTGATGAATGTGTGAACTTAACAGAGAAGTAAAACGTTTTTCCCAAGCTTGCCAAATTTGAAAACAATGAGAATGATGAAGAACAGTCGAGTAAACAGTCGGAGAAAGTGTTGCTGTGACACAACTAAGAAGATGAGAATCAATGATCTGCCATTGAGAAAACTCAAGATTTGAAAACAGCTTTCCATCAAAAGTTTCAATTTCTGGTGTAGGACAAGTAATTAAACCAGTTGCATAGCCAAGAAGATTGGTGGCCCGAAAAACATTTTGAAGTTGATTCTTCCATATGAGAAAGTTACTCGAGTCGAGCTTTACAGTAACTAAAGCATTAAAGTTTGAGACAAGCGTATTTAGATTTGAGGGAATTTGAGATGATGAAGAAGCTACAAGTGGAGCTTCTGCCATTAATGGATCGTGCTCGTTAGAGCTTTGAGCTTTGATACCATGTAAACTTTGTATTCCCTTAACAAATCAATGAGGCTTTACAATTCTTTTATACACACACACAGCAGTTACTCACACATACATATATACAAATATAACTACTTCTCTGTAACTAACTCTCTAACTAACTTCCATATCTGTTACATAGTTATAGATCCTAGAGATGCTATTGTCACTTGACTGTGAGACACGAGCAGTCAACAACTGTGAACCTTAAGTCTTGAATTCAGTTGGCATGAGCTCAGGTTCAATAATCTTATCACTTAACCGCAACAATAACAAACCTCTAAGCAAATTTTGCTTTCGATCAGAACTAAATTTATTAAATCTATGACTTGTTCTCATTTGCTACCAAATTTTCTTTCAACCTTGAAGAGTTGAAGTTTTTCATTCATTTGAAGAGATGAAATCACAAATTTTAGAAAAGAGCCACATCGACATCTAAGGCATGTATTATTAGAATAGTGTGAATTGCGATTGAAGCTGCCAACCCAACCCTGCTAGCACAATATTGTCAGCTTTGGTCGGAGTCTCATGATTTTGTTCTTCTTTAAAAAAGACCTCATGCTATTTAGAAAGAGTTAGTTAACTTATTGAGTGGATTGTGGATGCCTCTCAAATCGATGTGGGCCAAACGTATTTCGGGCTCCCACAAATGTCCTCATACTAGTTAGGAGAAGTTAGTCAACTTATTAAGTGGGTTATGGATGCCTCTCAGACCGATGTGGAACAAACCCATTTCGGACTCCTACAGATGTCCCTAGTTGACTGGCTCCGAACGTTAAGGGACTCACATCGGAGGGAGGTCCCACAAACGGCGCCAAATGAAACTGCCAACCCAACCCCACTAGCACAACATTGTCCGCTTTGGCCAGAGCCTTATGGTTTTGTTCTTCTTTACGAAAGGCCTCATGCTAGTTAGGAGGAGTTAGTCAACTTATTAAGTAGTTGTGGATGCCTCTCAGACCGATATGGGATAAACCCATTTCAAAAAAATTTCAAAAATGATACCAATGGACATAATCCTTTTTATTTTTTTATTTTTATTCAGAAGAAAGGAATGGACATCATCTTTAAATTGACTAAAAATAATGTTCAATTAGTACACATTATTATATGTTTGGAAGAAAAAAATATTAAATACACATCTAACCACTACAAGAAATTATACTTTTGGCGACCAAAAAAAATTTAGTCGCCAAAAGTTGTAGAATTGGCGACCAAAAATTATATTAGTCGGCAAAAGTACAAGATTTAGCTACTAATTTTTTTTAATCGTGGTATATTGATTATTGGCGACTAAAAAATATTTAGTGCCTAAAAATGTCACAATTGGCGACTAAAATAATTTTTAGTCGCTAAAAATGCCACAATTGGAGACTAAAAAATATGTTAGTCGCTGTATAGTTAGTTTTGGCTACTAAAATTATTTAGTCGCCGAATAAAAAACAAAAATTTACTTTTTATTTTTGACAACCAAAAGTTTGGTCGGCAAAAAATTAATTTCAGCAACTAAATAAATATTTTAGTCGATGTATAGTTATTTTTGGCTACTAAATTTATTTAGTTGCCGAATAGAAAACAAAAATTTACAATTTTTGTGTACGAAGAGCATTTGTTCTGTATATGGAAGACATTTATTTTTCTATAACCCTCTGTTTTGGAATTCTAGTGTTTTTGTATGTAATATTTAATTTAGATGGATTATACTTGGTTGGTGTGGATTTATATGATATTTGAAATATGATGTTACAAATTAAATTTTTTGGGTAGTTGATAATGAAATGGGTATTACTGATTGTTGAGGATTATAGCTCAGCCAGCTCAGGTAGCTCACGCTCAGGTTGCAGTTCAGCTGGTTCACCAGCTCAGTTAGAGTTGGTTACACAGTTAGGAAGTTAGTTATGAGTTTGTTGAGATAGTTGGTTAGTTTATTATAGCTTTGTATATAAATATGATAGATGTATACTTCAAAGATGTGGTGAATAGAAAATGAGTTGATACAGTTTTTCTATATCGTATCAGAGCTTTGAGCTCCAACGAGCAACTGATCCATGGCATCACCATCACCATTATCTTCTTCTCTTCCTTCAAACCTAACTCTGTTAATCTCAAACCTTTCTTCGTTTGTAACAGTCAAACTTGATGGATCAAATTTCATGGTTTGGAAAACTCAGCTGTCAAGTATTCTTAGAGTAACGAATCTTTATGGTTATGTTGATGGATCAATTCCATGTCCAGATTCTACAATCGCAGATACAACAAGAACTTCAGTTCCAAATGCAGAATTTCTTCAATGGACTATGATTGATGCACATTTGCTCAATTGCAGCACTGTCACACTAACACCTTCGATCTATGCTTCTGTACTCAAATTTCATCATTGTTTTGAGGTTTGGTTCTCTCTTCAAAAGAGGTTTACAACTCTCTGTCAATCTCATATTCACGAATTGAAGAACAAATTGAACAATGTTGCTAAGAAATCTGAAATTATGGAAGAATATCTCTCCAAGATTAAGGATCTAGTTGGCCAGTTAGCCCTAGCCTCTGTTATCATTGAAGATGAAGATCTTGTCTTAGTTATTTTGAATGGTCTTTTGTTTGAGTATGATTCATTTGTAACTGCAATTCGTGCTCGACTAGATATCATTACTATGGATGATGTAACAACCTTGACCTATGATTAGCCGGTAAACCATGATTAATTATGCCTAATGAGTGATTAAGATGAAATTCTGAATTAATTGCATGTGTGCTGCACTATTTGTGTTTCTATTTGTTTATTGTAGAAAGATCTGTTTGTGTTTCTGTTTTGTTCTGTGAATTGAAGTCCTTATCAGCATTCGATTATGAATTTGACTTGATATATGTGTTATTTGGAATTTTTGGAGAATTATGGTAGGTTCAATTGAAATTTGATTTGGAATGAATAAATTGATCTCACTTAGTTATCTTTAACTCCAATTAATTAAGTTCCCTAACCAAGCCTATATAAGGCTTATATATCACTTTGAATTATCTCCTTTTCCTTATTTGAGCTTGTTAAAAACGTGAGAGAGAAGAAGAAGAGACCAAGAGGGTTTTGAGATCAAACTTGGCATTGGAAGGAGTTTGCTAGAGAATTAAAGGGCCTTGGCTTGGAAACTTAAAGATATAGCAACCTAGAGCCTAATTCAAGAGTTAGGTAAGGATTTAAGCCTTTACTTGTGTAATTGAGACATAACACATGAATTCAAGAGGTGAATTAGAGGCTAAATCATGCATGCATGCTCATTCCTCATATGTTGACTTTGATTTCTAAGAAATTCTCTCATGCATGCCATTGTTTAAACCTTGTTTGGGGAATTCATCAAATTTTACATCCTTTTACCTTAATTGATCATGTTTTGGGAGGGAAGAAATCATGTTTTATCATGCATGTGTTATACATTGAGTTTCAAGTTTGATTTCAACAATTGACTTGCTATTTAGGCCTTGATTTTTGCAAAACGACTTTTAATTCATGAAGTTCTATGGTGTTATTTATGTTTTCTCAAGTTTTGGGCCTAAAGAGGTGTTTAACAGCTTTGAATTTGAGTTTTGGACTTGGAACATCAATATGGAAATGCTAGATTTTAGCCTCACCGCTCAAGCGACAGGTCCTGCGCTCGAGCGACCACTTTGTATTTTGCACTTCTGCTCGAGCGTCCAAGAGTTGGCTCGAGCGTAAAATACATGCTCCTAGAAGTTTACCATTTTTATAGATCGCTCGAGCGACAAGAGTTGCACTCGAGCAAGGACCTCAGTCTTATGCTCTGCGACTGTCGAGCGATCGTCGAGTGGAGAATTCACACAACCAGTACTTTTGTAGAGTTTATAGACTGCTCGAGCGACTGAAGTTGTGCTCGAGCGACCACGTTTATTCTAAGCCTCCACTTGAGCGAAGGAAGTGTCACAGCCCAAACCCGCCCCTATGGGTTTAGCACCGTAACCGGCCAGTAATCCGAGATTACCGAAGGCCTGCTTAACAGTAAGGCAGTAAAACAGAGTACAGGGGCTGGCGGAAGCCAATACAGTAAATAAACAATGTCCAATGAGCTGCGACAGTCTGTATGCAAAAAGACTTCTTATACATATATACAGTCAGTGACAAAACAGTATGTACATTATATATAATCATTCAGAGCAGGGACCTAATCCCTATTAGACAGTACGGTACAGTCTACAGTTATTACAAAACAGATACAGAGACAGACGGGGAAATTAAAACACCCCTAAGCCAAAACTTGACAGGCTTGGAACCTCGCAGTGAGGCACATAGGTTGGCTTGACAAAACTGGAGTTTACCCCGACGCTTCTAGCCGCGGTCTGGTGCCTGTACACCTACATATATATATATATATATATGAGCAGTGAGCTAAAGCCCAGTGAATAACATAATGCGTAAAGAGGTTAAGAATGAATGTCCTTACAGTATTGAAAACAGTCAATTGATTCAGTATATCAGTTGTTCAGTCATAATAGTCATATGTGGTACATCCGTTAACATAATAGTACAGTAAACAGTAGGTCTTAAAGACCGAACAGTAAATGATGGCCATCAATCAGTAAATAGTAGTGGTTCCAACAAGGAAACCGACAGAGATCTCTGTAACAGTAACAGTCAGTAACAGTAGTTGCTAAGGATACCACAATACAGTTCAGAATATAGGACATACATTCATTCAATTAACAGTTTCAGTTCAGAAAGCAGTTCAGTTAAACAGTCAGAAATATTCACAGTTGAACATATCTTTACACAATTGTTACTCACAGAGTTCTGGGCTACGGTAAGCTAGAGCGTCTCCTCGGAAAGCCAACCCTACACCGTTTACAGATTGAACACACACTAAGCTACATAGTTGGGAAAGATGATAACTTAATCCCTAATTTGCTTCAGTGTGGTTCTACTTCTATATCCTCATTAAGATGTCTAAAACTAGGCTTAAGAATGCCTAGGATGGGATGAAGATGCAAAGATGCACTTTAAAAGCATTTTTCAGAATTTTCAGAATTTTCAGAAAACAGAGGTCTTGCTCGAGCGTGGCTTTCTTCGCTCGAGCGAGCTTGTCAAAACAGTGGGGTCGCTCGAGCGTGGACTTCCTCGCTCGAGCGGTCTGTAAAGATGCAAAAAGTGCTGGATGTTGGAAATCTCCGCTCGATGCTCGCTCGACGCCCGCTCGAGCGTAAGACACACTCCTCGCTCGAGCGTAGGTTCTCTCGCTCGAGCGTGCGTCTGCGTGCACCAAGAATCTGAGAGCTTGCAATTTATGCTTGAGCCACCATTCCCTCGCTCGAGCGGAGCTCAGAATAAACGATGGTCGCTCGAGTGTGGAATCCTTCGCTCGAGCGAAGAAGCCAAATTCTAGAATTTCCAGATTTGCCTGCCAAGCTCAAACCAAGCATTCCTTAGCTCAAAACTCGACCTCTTGGGCCCAATTTCTGGAAAACACATCTAAACTCACTATACATCTTGGGCCCAAAACACATCTAAACTCACTATACAACAAGTTTCAAAGCTCAATTTGAGGAATCAAAGCCTAAGGGTGAGTTAATTAAATTCATTTCAACCCAATTTCATGAACAAGATGAACATGCAAACATGCATGAATTTAAACCATTTTAAAGCTTCAATTTCATGCCCTAATGAGTCAATATCTTCAAAAACATGGTGAAATCATGGTCCATTGTAAAAATATGAACATGCATGTACAATTTCATGAAGAATAACATCAAAACTCAAGGATGTAAACATGCATGCATGAATTAAGCTATAATTCAACAATCTAAGACTAAATCATGTCTTAGTTCTTCAATTTGACATGAATCATGCAAGAATCACTTAAATTTATGAACAAAAGGGTAGTTACTCTACCTTAGGTCTTGAATTAAAGGTAAGGAGGCTCAATTATGCAATTCTCTAGCAATTTCTTTAAGTCTCCAAGCATTAATCAAAGTGACACTCAATTTCTCTCCCTCTCCCTCTCTTGGACGGCAAGAACAAGGAAAAGAGGCTGATGAAATGTTTGTTCAAGTGAAATATGAAGATCAAAGTGTTTGAGATAGTGGGCCACTAGTGTGGCATTTCGGTAAATAAGTCCAACAATGCAATTTAACTTATTTTAATCTAATTTAATCATACCAAATCAATTTTCAGATAATTACACCATAAAATCACATAAATCATGACGATCACAAAGCACTAATCGATTTCTGGTTCGGCCGCCGATAAGGCCTTCAATTAGTAATTTAAACACAAGGACATGAACAGATAATTTGGCAAGCAAACAGATAGAATGCAATTTATCTAACATATACTCAATCAATCAGTTTCATATTTCAGTCAGTCAGTTCAGTATTTCGATTACTTTAGTTATCAATCATAATCAGTCTCGGTTTAACAGTAATCAGTGGTCATTCGGTAAACAGTGGTGAGGGTTATTACAGGAAGCTACGCTCGAGCAAGAACCCTGTTTTCAACAAATTTGACCAAGTGTTTTGAAATACATTTTGGTATCCTCATTGCATCTTAGGTATTCTTAAGCCTTAATTAAGACATAATAATGAGGATAAGACTTAGAAACACACTAATAATGAAACGTATTGAGTTAAGTATATTCTGAGCGTGTGTTTCAATGTGTATCTGCTATGTATTTGTGTAGGGCACGCGCCATAGACTATCCGAATCGCCTGCTTTCTCTCTTTTGCTACCGGAACCATCTATGAGTAATAACTCTGTAAAGTTATGTTTGACTTTAATTATTTTCTGATGATATGAAATGATCAGTTTTTTGAAATGTTATGTTTTGCATGAATGAATGATTGTCCAAATTTCTAAAATGTATCTGTGGCATCCTTAGCATCATATGTGTAGCTCGATTTTTTTGCGCCCCTTTTCGGAGAGCTCGAATTGGTCCTACAGTTTGGACTCTTGTCACAGTTTCGAATCTAATCTCACAAAGTGCAATGTGAGACTGATAAACACCAAAGAGTCCAATCCGGCAAATCATTTTGGAAAATCATATTTTAAATCAAATAACGCCAAAACTGGATTGCTTTGCTAGATTACAGAGTTGCCACATAAATATTTTGTTTTTGAAAAATTTAGAAAACCCTGACTCGTGCCAAAGCCCACGTGTCCGTCATCACCAAAGTTGTCTCGACTCGGGAACTTGGGTGCGAGAGAGGAAGGTCTTGAAATGAGCACCCCTGCTCGCCCGATCAAAAGATCGGCCTTTACTAATCATGATATGTTATTTTATAA
This sequence comes from Camellia granthamiana, assembly GCA_036172215.1. NCBI lineage: Eukaryota > Viridiplantae > Streptophyta > Magnoliopsida > Ericales > Theaceae > Camellia > Camellia granthamiana. The sequence continues at coordinate 148,144,199 of CM069904.1, read as the reverse complement.
ACCTCATGTGTTCTTATTCTGATTATTTAGCTAACTTTATTATGTGATGCACACACAATCAAATATAGACTAAGTCACAAGACTTGAAACAAATCAACTCATGTTTGTTTTCGAAAATGGTTTGAAATTGCCATCCTCAGGTGGGCTAAAACACGGATTTGCCACCTTAAGTGGACTTAAAACATGATTTGCCCACTTCGCAAAGTGGGCTTAAAACTCACATTCGTTGAATTGTTCCAATTCAAGCAACCAAGCCTTCATCCACAGGCACTCATGCAGTTTATCAAGTAAGCACATAACCTCATGGCAAGCATGCGAAACATGGCATCACTCACACTTATGCAAGTATACTAAAACATAAAACTTACAGTGTACTCCAAGCCAAAACAAAAGTTAGTTAGAAATATGCATGATCCTAACTATACAAAATGCCTAATGCAACACATGCAATAATGTAATTAATAGGCTCGGCTACTAATATGGCATTTGCAACACTTTGATAGCATGCTTTGAAACATGTATTCAAATAGGTATTGAAATACAATGCAGTTTGAATGATGCGCTGAGCCTCGGTGCATGCAATACAAATGAATGATGCACACATGTAAACATAAGGTATGCTAATTGAAAATGATCCCTAATCTAACCATCGAAAGCGGTTAAAGAAAAGGGCGAAAGACATGGGGTTGGAAGACATGCACACATGCACGTACACTTATTACAACATTACACCCTCACGAAAGAGGGTCCGAATAAATAAGCTAACTAGTTACGCTAATTAAGCTAATTATTACAAAACGAAACTAATTAACTATTCTAGTTAACTAATTATTACAAACTATTTGAATAACTAGCTATGCTAAGCTAATTAAAACAATTAAACTAATTAACTGTCTAAGTTAATTAAATAGTTACAACACTTACACTTATATGAATAAAGCGAATAAATGGCCTCGAGGCGAGAGATGCATGCATGCTCAGTTGCACCACTCGAAAATGCCATTGCCTTACCATCGGATGCCTCTGTTTGCACTCATTTGTTCACCGAAAATTGTACCAACTTCCAGATTGCCTTTGCTCTAACACAGGAACACACTTGCACAAAAATTGACTGGTGGCCGGTCGGCCACAAAAAGTGGCTGTCGGCCATCTCAAGTGGCCGGTCGGCTAGCTCAAGTGGCCAGTCGGTTACTTCAAGTGGCCAGTCGGCCACCCCTTTTTCTGAATTTCTTTTTTTGTTCTTGAAGCACAACACTAAACAGGTCCAAATTCCTGCCCAAACCAACCTTAAGAGCTTAACTAGGCCTCAAAGAACCTCAGCTCCAAGATGAAGATGTTTGGTTAAGGGTCTCTTTGCAAAAGTGTAGAGAATTCCCACTTTCAAGCACAAAATAGGGAGAGAAAGAGAATTCTAGAGAGAGAGAGAGGAAATTTGTTCACAAAATATCCAACCTCCCAAAATGGGGGAGAGACCCTCTATTATATAGAAATCCAAGCCAAAGGCTTGCATTTATCCCTTCATACACGTGTATGGAGATGGCATTCAGTGATCAACAGCTGGCATAACTGGCAAAGAAAATATCTGAAAAAGGAGAAAAATGGCCGTCAGCCACTTTAGGTGGCTGGCCGGCCACCTCACCTAGCCGACCGACCACTTCAAGTGGCCGACAAGGCCAAAAAGTGGCCGACAAGGCCCTTCCCCCCTTCAAGCAAGAGGCACCAAGGTTTGGTCCAAAAACAAACACAAAACAAAGAGGGTTTAGAGGCTTAAAGACAAGGCGTTCCGCTGAGAACTTCGGGCACTCAAAATGAGCACAAACAATCACAATCATCGAGCGCACAAACGATGACGTCTAAGTCTTGAGGTTGGTCAAAAATGGGATGTCTACAATTGCCCCTCTTTGATAGAACTCGGAAGTCATGAAATGACGGGAGTGAATGTCAAAGCCCAGAGACGACCCATTTTTGATAAAGCCGAAGACTCAGACAAACAAGCAAACAAAACAAAGAACGGTTGCGCTCGCAGGCTGCCTACGTATCCCTTTGCAAAGAATCAAACCAGCGTAGTTCTGGGACAAGATGCAAATAATACACAATATAACAAAACAATACAAACGATATGCAATGCAACAAAACAATGCACATGATATACAATGTATTTGAATCATCAAACCACAAACAGTGCAAAACCACACAAATATCATAAAGGATTGGCGATGCAAATCAAACTACGTTTAACACAGAAAAGGTGCCAGAGCTCTTAAACCATAATTCTCTTGGTGGAGTAGGCGTGTGCACATGCAGAACAATGTGTTTCGCAGTAAGAATACAAGTAATTGGGTGGCATGATATAAGCGAGGAATGATTTGCTGAGGAAAGATCGTGATCCTAAACGCTAAATGTAACAAAACAAAGTACAATGCAATGAATGCAATGGATGTAGTGAATAAGGTATGCGGCCAAACTACATTTTACTTAGAAAAGGTATGGACACAAAACAAACCACATCTAACACAGAAAAGGTGCCGACACCCTCAAACCACAATTCTCTTAGTGGAATAGGCGCGTACACACTATCACAGAACCATGCTTCAACGAAGGAAATGTATGAGCACATGCCAGACTAAGCTTAACATGGAAAGGATGCAGGCGATAAAATGGACATGATGCAATAGATGCATGCAATAAATGCTATATGCAATGCAATAGAAGTACTAGATAATGAAATGCGATGTAGCTAGGAAGTGAAAGTACCTTACAGAGGCAATTGGTGATGACTCACCTTATGCTGATATGGGTCTCCCTCTTCTTCTCGGTTGAACAACATGTATTACTTTTCTCCCTGGCTATGGTCGCAGCTTTCCCTATTCTCCAACAGGGTGACAGACTAGGTTGGTTCAGTATCCAGAATTGAGGCGCATACATGCTACCTCAAACTATGGGGCTGTTATACAGATTTCAAGCCGAGGATATACCTCTGGGTAGGGGTGGGCGCGGATCGGTTGCGGCCACGAAACCTCTAATCCGCCATCCGTCCGCCAGATTGGCGGATTGGAGAAAATCAATCCGCATCCGTCCGCCAATCCGGCGGATGCGGATTTGGCGGATTGGCGGATTGGCGGATGGATACGAATCGGTTTGGCGGTTTGAAATTTTACAAATTTTCGACATATAAAAAAGAAAAAAAAAAAAACAATGCAATATTTATTCATTCTTCACATCTATGAAACAACCTAGACAGTAATGATGGCATTATATTGAAATTTTTTTCCAAATGGAATATTAGCAGTGTGTGTTTCAACCCTGTTGTTGTCCAATGTAAGTGTAAATGACAAAAACTGTTCCCCAAGTGTAGATGACAAAAACAGGGTTGGTGTGTAGACTTCTAGATATGAAGCAAAATATAATTCCAAAAACAGGGTTGTCCAACATAAGTCATCTGCACTTATTAATGCCAATATAATTCCTATCCTCACAATATAGGATGGCCTTGTGACATCCAGAAAAAGTGCCAATAACTAGTTTAATTTCTTTGGATATGTCCTCTCATTAATCAAACAAATCAATAAGGGAAAACAGTCCAACTGATTGAAACAAGTTTATAATTGAGAATTCTAATTACAAAGTGATTGAAACAGAGTAGTGAAGCCATTAACTAAACAGACCAATTAATTAAACAAAACAAAACAAATCAATTTTCTGGTTAATTAAACAGACCCATTTTTTTATGGTTAACTAAACAAAAAAAAAATTCACAGACCCATTAACTAAGCAACCTTTACTGTACATCTATAATGCATGAACCTATATATATATAAGTATATGCACGAATGCATTGAAACAGAGTGTAATCACAATGTCCGATTAGATACTACATATGAACACAAAAACAGCCAATCCCAGAAACAGAAATTGAATTGAAGGAATGAGGACCACGGAGAAGTTGAAGATTCAGGGGAATAAATTGAAACAAAATGTAATCAAAATTCCGATTGGATACTGTATATTAAAATCAAAAACAGGCAAACCCAGAAGTTGACAAAAAAAAATAAAAAATAAGGCATAGGATTGAAGGAACGTACCATGGGGAAGTGGGGTGTTGAGGGTCAGGGACATTTTCCATGAAAATTCGAATGCTAAGAGGCACGGCCGCCTCTGAGGAGCCAAAATGGAGGGGTGTCTACATGAAAAGATCTACATGAAAATACAGAGAGAGAGAGAGAGAGAGAGAGAGAGAGAGGGAGAGAGAGAGAGAGAGAGAAAGGAAGAATTTGTGAAGAACAGCGACCGTGAAAAGGAAGAAAAGATCTACATGAAAGGAGAAATCTATCCTAATATATACATATATAAAATCACAGACAGAGATTCCTCACTCTAATCTCACCATCTCTTGTGTGTGTATGTAGAGCCCTCACTCTAATCTCACCATCTCTTTGCTTTCAGAACTGTAACAAAACAAAACAAAAAAAAAATTAAAAAATAAAAACAGTTAGAGATTCAGGAGAAGAAGACAAGAAGAGGAAAGATGAAGACAAAAACAGAACTCACCACCACCACCATGATCAACGATCCTCTTTCAGTCGAAGAAAGGGGTAGGCCCTAACCGTTAGGGTTTTAATCTGAGATTCTCAGAAAATGGAGTAAAAAAAAAAGAAGCAGATCTTCGATCGCCGATGGAGAAGATCGTCGGATGATGAGAAAGTCGCCGTCGGTAGATAGGTAGGTAGGGTAGGGTTTTGGGGAGAGAGAGAGAGAGAGAGAGAGAGAGAAGAGAGAGAGAGTACTGTCGAAGAAGAAGAAAGGGTTAGGTGTTTTGATGATGAGATCAGAAAAGAAGGGGGGAGGGGGCGTACAAAAAATATTAAAAAAATGTAAAAAATCTGGAGACAAAACGGGGAGTCGGGTTACACGGATATAGTGGCGGGCCATCCGCCACCCGACCCGAATCCGCCAGAAGGTAAATTCTTGGCCCGCATCCGTCCGCCAAATACCACGCATCCACCCATTTGGCGTCGGGTCGGGTCGGGTCGGGCGGATTGGGCGGGTCGGTGAATCCGTTGCCCAGCCCTACCTCTGGGTATTTAAACTAGACTTTAGTCTTGGAAATTCCGAACCTTTGCATTCTAGGCATCGGTCGTTCGAACTCTAGTTCCCACCGTCTCAGTTGATCTCTTAGGAACTCATCGCAAACACAGGCAGGTGGCTATACCAGACCACTGGAAATCGTTCGGGCACGACAAACACCAAAGGAATTGCACCTTTAGAGGATTTAAGGTCTCCTAGACCAGTGAGTGCACAAGACAGTGCGAATGAGAGTGCACAAAACAGTGAAGCAGGGTGAATGCACAAAACAGTGCTAACAAGATGCACAAAATAGTGCGATGCAAAGTGAATGCACAAAACAGTGCTATACAGGTGCACAAGATAGTGCGATGTGCAAGATATCGCGATTGAATTGCAATGCACAAGACAGTGTGAATGATACAAAAATACAATGTGCACAAGACAGTGCGATGCAAGTGAATGCACGAAACAGATATGAATGCACAAGACAGTGCAATATGCAAGGTGCACAAAACAGTGCGATGCAGGTTGAAATGCACAAGATAATGCGAGTGATTTAAAATGCACAAAATAGTGCGATGAAGGGTGAAATGCACAAGACAGTGCGATGCAATGCACAGAATAGTGCGATGAAGGAATGCACAAAACAGTGCTATACAGGTGAATACGTAGGATAGCGCGATGCGGGTGCACAAGATAGTGCGATGCAGGGTGCACATGACAGTGCGATACAAGTTGCACAAGATAATGCAAACAATGTGAATGCACAAAATAGCGCGATACAAAACACAAACAAGTGCAAGTAAGGTGAGCAAAATAGCGCGATGTAATGCACAAACAAGTGCAGGTAAAGTGTGCAAAATAGCACGATGCAATGTACTAACGAGTGCAGGTAAAGTGCGCAAAATAGTGCGAGCAATGCACTAACGAGTGCAGGTAAGGTGCGCAAAATAGCACGATGCAAGTTCTATGCAAAAGATATGAGCATTTTCTATGCAAGATGAGAGCATGTAATGAAATACAGAAGATAGTGCGATGCGCAAGAAAGCGCAAGTGTAAACTGCACAAGAAAGTGTGATGCGCAAGAAAGCGCGAGTGTAAATTTCACAAAATAGTGCGAGTGTGATACAAAGTGCACAAAATAGTGCGAACAAAACAAATTATTGGTATGATAAATGTACCGAGTGAGATTATTATGTGATAGATGCACAGAGTGAGATTATTGTGCGATAGATGCACAGAATGATTGGTTTACAAAACAATGCATGTTCCATGTAAGATAGACAACCGATGCATGACATTAAGTGAAAGCATGTTCTATGCAAGATAACAAGAGCATATTCTATGCAACATTGAAAACATATTCTATGCATGATTGAAAGCATATTTTATGCATGATTGAAAGCAAAGCATATTCTATGTGAAATCGAAAGCAAGCATATTCTATGCATGAATCATAATGATGCACGACACGCATGCAACAGAAGTGTATATGAAAGTGCACATTCTATGTAATAGAAGGGCATCAAATACGTACTTTGGTGCCTTCGATTTACCTCTCAGAGGACTTTGCAACATGTTCAACTTAAAAAGGATACATCCCGTTCATATTGGCGAGAGGTAACATATGCATGTGAAAACCACGAGTGTTGCTTGGACTGCCATTCTGACTTGAAGCAGGCTTAAACTTGGAGTTGAGATACACTCATATTCTAGAGCAATGGCGAGGCCTAGCGAAGGTGCATCTGGAATGCAGACTTGGAGTTTGCTGAAGTTGAAACACACTCAAATGCTCTAATTTCCATATTTTCTTTTGTTTTGCAGTCCGGAACCTATGTAGCTTCAGATAGGTCCTGGTTCTATTGTTCTTACATGACCTAAGTTGAACCTTGCAGTTTTATGAAAGAACAAATCATGTTTTACACATATGTGGAGAACGGCACAGCACTTTGAGCACAAAACGATTTATTTTTTGAAATTGAAATTGAGAAATGAGTTATTAACCGGGTATTGAGCCTACGACTAACCACAGTCAAAACAACTCAACAAAGGAAAACAAAGGTAAAACAATCTAAACACATCTATTGACACTCGAAACGACTCGAAACGACTTGAAACAAGAATCGAGACAAACAAAAACACAGACACAACACTCAGATGTGCTCCAATGGCGAGAGACCTCTCAATTCACGAGGAGCCAGTTTCTTCGGGTATTGTTTCCCACCCTTTCTCATTTGTGATCCTCACATCACTATGGCACTCAATCTCTAGTTTTCTGAAGAAGCCCTTTTCTCACTTTTTCCTCTTAACGCACATCTCTCTATTCTTCAATCTCTCTAATTTTTTATCCCTCCCTGGGATGGTTGATGGATAAATAGGAAGTTGTGGGCTCTTGCCCCTATTATTCTACTTGATTCTCTTTTTTTCGCTCACAACAGTGAGCTTTCCCACAGAGGGGTTGTGATGCGACAGGATGTGCAGTAGATCCGCAACTGACAGCGGTTGATGACGCCACTGGTTTAGCTTGATCGTCCCACTGGCCAGGTATACAATTGATTGGTCTCACACATTGCATTTTCTACGCTTCCATTCCGGGTTAGATACCAATTTGAGCGAGATCAAACCAGTCTAGATGAGGGGGTCGAACATCCAGCTCCATTTCCAGTTTATGCTTCGCACTTGGCTTGATACCTCGTTGCTTGGAGGATGTGAGAGCTTTTGGCTTTCTGCTGTTAGCTTCAGTTGTGCCCTTTCCTGGCAAGTACGGTCCCCTTTTTGGCAAGTATGTTGCCCTTTTCCGACAAGTATGGTGTTGATGGGAAAAAGACAGAAAACTTGACTCAACTGTGCCCCTAGTTCATCATTTTGACCATTTTTTGTTTTGGCTTTCTACTAAAACAATTTTGATCAATATGAGAGTTAGATTAACATGCTTGTTCGATTTTCTGATTTGAAATCATGCAAGTTAGGTTGTGAGCATTGAAAATTTTCCTTTTTTGGGTCCAAGAAATGGTCCAGTTTTTGGAAAAAAATGGAATAATTTTCGAGAGAATTAGTCATCCTCGTTAAAAATTCTCAAAAACTGTTTTTGCAAATAGCCATTGCTCAACGAACATAGAATCTACTCTTGAGATGCACAACCTCAAATCTGAACTTGAATTATCTTGTAGCTGAATCTTCTAACGGAATAGGACAACCGAATTTGAACGAAGACAGGCCAATTTTCACATGGATAAGATAGCCAAGTTTGAACAAGGATAAACCAATCAACATGGATAAGCCAAGCAGGCTGAAAATGGTTGGGGCCGAACTTCAGGATGAAGTTGCCTACGTATCTCAAACATGGGAATCAGGACGTACGTAGTTCCAGGTTGAGGTTCACTCGGGTATTAACACTCTCCTTTTGCGCTTTAACTTTTGTCCAGGCCGCCCTTTCGGGTTTTCAACCTTGCGACCTCTGTTTTTATTTTCTTTTAATTTATTTTCTTCTTTTCATTTTCTTCAAATTTTTTCATTTTTGTTCTTTTTCTTCTTTTTCTCTGCTCTAACTTTTGTCTGGGTCGCCCTTCTGGGTTTTTAGCCCAGCGAGCCTCTCAAGGATAAAAAAGTTTAACTTTGCCCATGTTGATCGATTTTGAGATCTCGAAGCCATCTGAATCCAGGAGGATGGCTGCTGTTCGTTGATGATGTAGGAGTCCATCTAATTGGGTCTTAATTTGCCCCTAGTGTTGTGGATAGGAACTCGATTGTCTTTCAGCAAAAACTTTCTTTTCTCCATTCTGGGATTTAGCTTTCTTGCCAGCCTTCATTGGTTTGCAGAATGACTCATCTTTTGAATCTTTGAGCACATCTGACATTGTTGCCCCTAGTTCAAGGGTTGCTTTTGATACGGCCATAAAAGCCTTATATTGGTTGATTGTTTGAACATTCTGAGTCAAGGTTCAAGGTTTGAAAGCAAAAGGGGTTGAATCTCGAAACTAAGAGTGATCCTATGTTGCACAATCTCAAGATCAATTCCACGCATGTCTTCGCAGGACCACGCAAAATATTTTTTGAAATCTTTTAAGAAAGCGACTAGTCGCTCAGGCTCCTCTGAAGACAATGTAGAACCAATCTGGACTAAGCCAGGATCCTTCTCAGTACTCACATTAACAAACATAATCTCATTCATTAAGGGCTTAGCATGCCTCTCTTTCTCTCAGTTGATCAAATTTTTGCAAATCCCGAGGAATTCCTTCCTCTTTGTTTTCATTACAGCGTTTGAAAAGTTTTGCAAAAACTAGATCAATGCAATGATTTCAAGGCACAGAAAAGTAGGTGAAAATCTCTGCTGTTTCATTCAGATCTTCTAGCGCAACTGGCTTAAAGGCAGAAACAGACGCAAAAGAAATGATGTAAAAAACAAACACAAAACAAGAAAGTGATATCCGAGGTAACACTCCCGAAATCACCCAACTCTAACACAACAGGACTGACTCGATACAACAAGACAGACTCAATACAACACAACAAAACTGACCCAATATCCAAGTCAGAAAGTACAATAAACAGCATTCGCAAATTGCTTAAAAACAGTGTGTGCCATCTACCATATTTGGAGCAAAATAAGCGCCATCAGCAGATGGTTCATCCCCTGATCACATAATCACATTATCCCCCAAGTTCATCGATCCAGTACCGATAGACTTTGTAGGACCTGGTGCGACGATGACCTTGTTGTCAATCAAATCTTGTATTTCATGGCGAAGACGAAAACAAACGTCAGTGTCATGGCCAGTTTGTTGATGGAAGGCACAGTACTTGGCCAGATTATGCTTGGCTGGAAGGGGATTCGGGAGAGGTCGAAGCTTAAAGGGTTTGAGATGGCCTTGTCCAATGAGGATTTTGGAGAGCTTTGGACAAAGTCATGTAGAGGGGATTGAAGACCCTCTGGCCTCGGGGTTGGTACTTCGAGGTTTGTGGAGTTATGTTGGATGTACCAGCAAAGGGATTGGCAGGTGTTAACTGGGTTTGATGATCTCTTCCGAGTGTAGGATTGGAGCTAAAAGGAATGTTTCTGGTACGACATCTCATTTCTCGGCTTGCTCCTTGATTCAAAATGCTCTCATTCTAAGTAGCAAAAGCGTCATCCACAGTCCTTGCAACAACTGCGAGCACTTGTTGTTTGTTCAGTCCTTCAGCCTTCAAAGCTTCAACAGCCCATTAAAGATGTTCATAAGGACCAATGCCTGCCCCAACTTTGTTCCAACCACTTACTTCAACTTGGCTAAGGGATTGGGTCGCTATATCAGAGTGGAGCCCAGTTGTTGTTGACATGTCATTGTCTAGACCTGAGATAGCTTTAGGTTGGCCATTTTCAATTGCAGCTTGCCCTAAGATTGGGGAGCCTTTTGGCATGAAATTTCTAGTATGTGATGTGGTCGATGACGGAGCCAATATTCCAAAGGCTAGATCTGCCACAGTTCTCTGAAGATCTTCAATCATTCTCATCACCTTAGAAGTAGTGGGTTCATTCATTTTGCACCCTTGGCGCACCTGAACCAGATTGGGTGCATCCATCATGCACAAATCAGTACTTTCTGGAATAAACACCTCAGGCTTGGGTAAATGGGCCGGGGTGATTTATTTGCTGCGGTTGAAAGTAGGTAGTAGTGTATGGATGAGGTTAAGGTGTGGACGAGGTACTTGGTCATTGGGGTCTTGAGGTGGAGCTATTGTCTGGTTGTCGATGAGATTCTGGACCTCATGACGAAGGCGGTAGCAACAATTAGTGCCATGACCGTGCTGTTGATGGTACACACAGTACTTAGTGGGGTTATGCCTAGCAAGAAGTGGGTCAGGCAGAGGTTGAGGATCGAGGGGTTTGAGATACCCTCTTTCCATCAAGACTTTTAGTGCGCTGGTTAAGCTCACATAGAGGGGGGTGAAAGTTCTGCCCTGAGCTCGAGTTAGGTCGGTTGTTTGTAGGCTTGGTTTGGCAAAAGGGTTGGCTGTGGCGATTGTATTGATTTCAATGGGTTTGGGAATAGTGCTACTACCAGCATGGGTACTCCCGAAAATCACCCTCCTTGTTGGTTCACTTGTTCTGGGAATAATCCCTGTGTTGAACGTACTCTCGATCTGAACCCCCAATTCATGCAAACTTTTGAAAGTGAATAGTGGAGCGACTATTAACTTTTGCAACATATCATGCTCAAGGTTCTGCACCACTATTCGCACTTGATCCCTCTCAGAAGGGCGATTTGTCATCTGTGCTACCATTGCTCTCCACCTTACAACAAATTCCACAAAAGGCTCTTCAGGATTTTGGTGGGTTGCTTCAAGCTCTTGGGTGGTCATTTCAACTTGGGTATTGTAAGAGTACTGATCGACAAAGGCCTTAGCCAACTCTTCCCAGTTTTGCTTCACTGAATCCTCCAACTTGGCGTACCAAGTGGCTACTACACCCAACAGGGTTCTTCTGTACAGAGAGAATTTCTGCGGTTTAGTCAGACCCATCGGTTTTAGGACGTCCAAGAAAAGCTAGATATGTACCATAGGATCTCTAGACCCGTCGAAACGGTCAATATGTGGCATTTTGAATATGTTTGGGAGTCATACGGCAGCCTCGGTGTACCCATCCTCAATGTCGGGAATGGAGTTAAGGCCCTGTGCCTTTTTGAATTACTTCTCAAGATTAGCAATTTTCACCAAGGTCGGATCGAGATCATTAGTATCGAGGGGATAAAGCCTATCATTAGGCTGCACCAGGGGCCTAAAAACTCGAGCCTAAGCCAACCCTTCTCGGGGATCCGGACCATGCGAATCTTCAGCTGGGGGAAGTGGGTCAAAGTTCGGCTGGGGTCCCGAGACTAGATGTGTGGTAGGTACCCCAAATGGGTGTTGCATTTTGGCATTGGTCTCATACTGCATGGCGATTCCCTGGTTTAATGCCGCTATCATGGCCACAACTTCTGCCGGACTTTGTGCCATCACGGTTTGCTGAGTTTGAACAAATATGATTTGACTGGTGACTGTCGGATTAGTTGAACCGGTGAGCCCTGACTGGCCTTTCTTTGCCTTGCCTCTAGCGAAGGAAACATTGGTTGCCCTTGAACTAAATCTCCAACCTGACAAAGTCTATCAACACAAGTCCAATGTACTCGGGGGATATTGGAGCCTTTTGAAGCTATGGTTCCAAGACTACCTAGGAAAAAAGAAAATAGACAGCACCTTAGCTTGGTTTCACTAGAACAGATATGAGCATAGCTAAATGACTGTACTCTTTACTAATTTCTGTCCTAAATTTCTGCCTCAAAACGGATACCCTCAAACTGATACCCAGACTTACAACTGATACATACATTCCTGCAGAGTTTCACTCTAAAAGAACGTATCAAGCAAGTGAGAGCCAAAACACCCCTATGATGGGGTAGAGTTTCCTTGTCTTAGTTTCGTCAGGAACTAGGGATTCGCTACGTAAGCAAGCGGTTTCAAATAAACCTACATTCGGGTGAGCAACCTTTCCTAGTTTGGAACAGTCTCTATAGCTTCTGATATGCAACTAGGCCGATCGGTCAAAAAAGGTGCCTCAGCAAGACAGGTGCCTCAGCAAGACCACCTAATATACCTCTCGCTCCTAACACCGAGAAGTGAAAGGAGGATCAAACGGTACGGCAGTAGTCCAGATCCAAGGTTTGTGTTCCCATCGTGGCAGAGCCCGTAACCGGTTAGCCTTATGGCACGCTTTTCCAAGCAAGCCTCCTGCAAATCGCTCAGAAATAGCAGATGGCAAACACTGTGACTTAAGCGCACCGATGCAAATGCAAATGCAAAGAAATACATAAGTGTAGACAAAACAACATATCATGAGTTCGAGTCAAGTTCTCTAAATCCCCAGCAGAGTCGCCAGAAACTGTAGCTCGACTTTCTTCGCGCCCCCTTTCGGAGAGCTCGAATTGGTCCTACAGTTCAGACTCTTGTCACGGTTCCGAATCTAATCTCACAAAGTGCAATGTGAGACTGATAAACACCAAAGAGTCCAATCCAGCAAATCATTTTGGAAAATCCGATTTTAAATCAAATAACGCCAAACTGGACGGCTTTGCCAAATTACAGAGTCGCCACCTAAATATTTTGTTTTTGAAAAATTTAGGAAACCCTGACTCGTGCCAAAGCCCACGTGTCTGTCATCACCAAAGTTGTCTCGGCTCGGGAACTTGGGTACGAGAGGGGAAGGTCCTGAAATGAGCACCCCCGCTAGCCCGATCAAAAGATCGGCCTCTACTAATCATGATATGTTGTTTTATAAATCTTATGTGTTCTTATTCTGATTATTTAGCTAACTTTACTATGTGACGCACACACAATCAAATATAGACTAAGTCGTAAGACTTGGAACAAATCAACTCGTGTTTGTTTTTGAAAATGGTTTGAAATTGCCACCCTCAGGTGGGCTAAAAAGAGGATTTGCCACCTCAAGTGGGCTTAAAACATGATTTGCCACTTCGCAAAGTGGGCTTAAAACTTACATTCGTTGAATTGTTCCAATTCAAGCAACCAAGCCTTCATCCACAGGCACTCATGCAGTTTATCAAGTAAGCACATAGCCTCATGGCAAGCATGCGAAACATGGCATCACTCACACACATGCAAGTATGCTAAAACGTAAAACTTACAGTGTACTCCAAGCCAAAACAAAAGCTAGTTAGAAATATGCATGATCCTAACCATACAAAATGCCTAATGCAACATATGCAATAATGCAATTAATAGGCTCGGCTACTAATATGGCATTTGCAACACCTTAATAGCATGCTTTGAAACACGTATTCAAATAAGTATTGAAATACAATGTACTTTGAATGATGCGCCGAGCCTCGGTGCATACAATTCAAATGAATGATGTAAACATGCAAGCATAAGGTATGCTAATTAAAAATGATCCCTAATCTAACCATTGAAAGCGGTTAAATAAAAGGGAGAAATATGTGGGGTTGGAAAACATGCACACACGCACATACACTTATTACAACATTACGCCCTCGCAAAGGAGGGTCCGAATAAATAAGCTAACTAGTTACGCTAATTAAGCTAATTATTACAAAACAAAACTAATTAACTATTCTAGTTAACTAATTATTACAAACCATTTGAATAACTAGGTATACTAAGCTAATTAAAGCAATTAAACTAATTAACCGTCTAATCTAATTAAATAATTACAACACTTAACACTTATATGAATAAAGCGAATAAATGGCCTTGGGGCGAGGGATGCATGCATGCTCGGTTGCTCCACTCGAAAATGCCATTGCCTTGCCATCGGATGCCTCTGTTTGCACTAATTTGATCACCGAAAATTGTACCAACTTCCAGATTGCCTCTGCTCCAACACAGGAACACACTTGCACAAAAATTGACTAGTAGCTGGTCGGCCACAAAAAGTGGCTGTCGGCCACCTCAAGTGGCCGGTCGGCTACTTCAAGTGGCCAGTCGGCCACCCCTTTTTCTGGACTTCTTCTTTTGCTCTTGAAGCACAGCACTAAACAGGTCCAAATTCCAGCTCAAACCAACCTTAAGAGCTCAAACTAGGCCTCAAAGAACCTCAGCTCCAAGATGAGGATGTTTGGTTAAGGGTCTCTTTGCAAAAGTGTAGAGAATTCCCACTTTCAAGCACAAAATAGGGAGAGAAAGAGAATTCTAGAGAGAGAGAGAGGAAATTTGTTCACAAAATATCCAACCTCCCAAAATTGGGGAGAGACCCTCTATTATATAGAAATCCAAGCCAAAGGCTTGCATTTATCCCTTCATACACGTGTATGGAGATGGCATTCAGTGATCAACAGCTGGCATAACTGGCAAAGAAAATATTTGAAAAAGGAGAAAAATGGCCATCAGCCACTTTAGGTGGCTGGCCGGCCACCTCACCTAGCCGACCGACCACTTCAAGTGGCCGACAAGGCCCTTCTCCCCTCCAAGCAAGAGGCACCAAGGTTTGGTCCAAAACAAACACAAAACAAAGAGGGTTTAGAGGCTCAAAGACAAAGCATTCCGCCGAGAACGTCGGGTACTCAAAACGAGCACAAACAAGCACAATTATCAAGCGCACAAACGATGACGTCTAAGTCTTTAGGTCGGTCAAAAATAGGATGTCTACAATATGATATGCGTCCCTTTATGGGTCATCGGAAAGCCTTTATGGTCGTCTCTTTATGGGTCATCGAAATGCCTTTATGGTCGTCCCTTTATGGGTCATCGGAAACGTCTCTGTGCACATGAGTCATCGAAAAGCCTTATGGCCGTCCCTTTATGGGTCATCGGATTTGTTAACGTTAATAGATGTACCACATATTATCATGTGAAACATATGAACTTTGAATATGAATATGAATATGTGTATGAAGCTATTTCTGATTTGAAATCTGATTATGTATAAGAATATGTTACGGACATCATTCATTAACACCTTTACTCTGTTATTACTTACTGGGCTCCAACTCACTATATTATTTATGTATATAGGTGAGTAGGCATGTGACTCGGCCTAAGCTGCTGCCTGGAGAGTTTTGGGTCAGCCAACCACCATGCCTCCCAGGGAGGTTCCTTTTTGAAAGTCAAGTTTTGTTTTGTGATCCATGTCAAGGATGTTTTGTTATTTTGTTTTTGTCTATCTGTACGCTGGGCTAAGTCCCTTATCATACTACCTATACAGTGATGTAAGACTTAAGGAAATTTGACGTCACTTATGTATGTATATATTTCAATTTTGAAATTTATGTTCCATATATGTCTGCACAGATTTATGTACTATGTATGTTTCTATATTGGCTTCCGTAGCCCCTCTATTAATATGATATTCAGGTCAGAGGCCTTTGGTAATCCTAGGATTACTGGCCAGTTACGACTTTAAACTTATAGGGGCGGGTTTGGATCGTGACAGATGATCTCTCTGATTTGCTATGTTCTAAAGTTATTCATTTAGAATCCAAGCTTAAAAAGTCTATAGAATCAATTGTAGCTTTTTCTACAGTCAAAGGATCTTCAAATTCATTTCATACTTCCTCTTCACGATCTCAGAATTTTGGCTTAAATCAAGGTTGTTTTTATTTCAGAGAAGGAAGATGAGGTCGTAATAGAGGCTATGGTCGATTTAATTCATTTAATTCATCTCGAGAAAGAGGTAGATTTTCGAATCAAATTTTTCAAATCTGTGGAAGCTCAAATCATTCTACACTGGAGTGTTGGTATTGCATGGATCCACAATTTTAGTCTTTGAATAGTAGTTCACAAAATCAAAATCAACAGCAGTAACCAAGAGCTTTTGTTACTTCTTCATCAGCCTCCATGTCTCCTTCTTCAATAGGCTCTTCTTTAGCTCCAAGCCCTTGGTATTTGGATTCTGCAACAACATATCACATAACTAATTATCTCAGTCATCTTAATTGCTATCAACCTTATCAAGGCTCAAATCAGGTTACCATAGGAGATGGCAATTCTATTCCAATTCAACACACTGATAAAGGCCTCCCTACTCCATATCATGTTTTTAAGCTTAATAATGGGACTATTGCTAGGCATAAGGCCCGATTGGTGGCCAAGGGTTATCTTTAACAAGAAGGAATTGACTTCCAGGAAACTTTCAGTCCAGTTGCTAAGTTGCTCACCATTCGAATTCTTTTATGTCTTGCTCTCCATCACAATTGGCCTATTAAGCAATTAGATATATCTAATGCTTTTCTTCATGGCATTCATGAGGAAGAAGTCTACATGTTGTAGCCACCAGGTTTTGAACATTCTTCTCATCTACATCATGTTTGTAAACTGCATAAAGCTTTGTGTGGCCTTAAACAGGTACCAAGAGCATGGTACTCTACTTTTTCAGCCTTTTTGCTCTCTCAGGGTTTCAAGAACAGTAGATGTGACTCTTCTCTCTTCATTCGAAAGATTGGTTCAATCTTTATTGCTCTTCTGGTTTATGTAGATGACATCTTGATCACTAGGAATGATGTCACTCAGATTTAGTTTCTTATTGCTAAAATGCATCAAGCATTTTCTATTAAAGAACTTGGGAATCTTTCCTATTTTCTTGGTATTTCAGTTGAAACCTCTGGTTCAGCTTATGTTCTTTCTCAGAAAAAGTATGCTCAAGATGTTCTCACTAAGGCTGGCATGATGGATTGCATGCCCTGCTCTTCCTTTATATCTGTTAAACCTGGTCTGCCTCACAATTTAGATGTCCTTTTTCACAATCCTTCTTTTTATCGAAGTATTGTTGGTGTCTTACAGTATTTAACAATCACCTGTCTTACAGTATTTAACAATCACCAAACTTGATCTATCATATGCAGTCAATCAGCTTTGTTAGCATATGCATAACCCCACTGTTGGTCATTTTGCTGGAGTCTAGAGGTTACTTAGGTTTCTTAAGGGGACTCTTACTCAGGGTCTTACCTATACACCCAGCTCCTTCGATCTTCAAGCTTATTCAGATTCAAATTGGGCTGGAGATTCAGTTGACAAGAAATCCACATCAAGCTGTTGTGTCTTTTTAGGATCAAATCTTATTTCTTGGTCATGTAAAAAACAAGCTATAGTGTCTAGATCATCCATTGAAGCAGAGTATAGGCCTTTGGCTCATACTACTGCAGAGTGTACTTGGATTGGCATGTTACTTCATGATTTTTGTATTTTGCTTCCTACAGTTCCTCTTTTCTTGTGTGACAATGTCTCTGCCATAGCTTTAGCTTCTAATCCAGTCTTTCACTCCAGGTCTAAACATATTGAAGTAGATTTTCATTTCGTTTGCGATCAAGTCCTTTTCGCTAAAAAGCTTGTGTTACACTATATTCCCACCATTGATCGGTTGGCAGATATTTTTACTAAGCCTTTGTCCGTCTCTAGATGTTCTTATCTTCATACCAAACTGATACCAGTTTCTCCTACCATCAACTTGAGGGGGAATGTTGAGGATTATAGCTCAGGTACCTCACGCTTAGGTTGCAGTTCAACTGGTTCACTAACTTAGTCAAAGGCTTGGAGTTGGTTACATAGTTACGAAGTTAGTTATGAGTTTGTTGAGATAGTTGGTTAGTTTGTTATAGCTTTGTATATAAATATGACAGATGTATACTTCAAAGATGTGGTAAATAGAAAATGAGTTGATATAGTTTTTCTATACTGATAATGGATTTAGATGATAATTGATAGATGCATTATTCTGTATATGTACATGTTACAGATTGCATTGGTAATGGAATGCATATAATTCAGAGATTGATGAAAAATATTCAATTTATGTATTTTAAAAAAATTAATAAATAGAGCTTTTGGCGACTAAACATTTAGTAGCCAAAAAATAAAAAGGGAACTTGTTGGCGACTAAATAGTTACTAGCCCAAAAAAAAAAATGAAAGTTTTTGGCGACTAAAAAATTAGTAGTTGAAAAGGAGCACCATGATTTTAGCGACTAAAAAATTGGCAGCCAAAAAGGAGTGTCACGTTTTTAGAGACTAAATATTTTAGTCGCTAAAACAAAAAAAAAAACATTTATTGAAAACTTTGGGCGACTAAATTTTTAATCGCCAATTGGCAACTTTTGGCAACTAAAAAAAAATTAGTTGCCAATTTAGGACTTTCGGCGACTAAATATTTTTTAGTCGCCAATACCTTCCCCGACAGTCTTCCCGCGACTAAGCCGGCGACCAAACTATTTAGTCAGGAAAACTTTTCGACGACTAAAATTTAGCCCAAAAATTTAGTCGCCAAAAGTGCCACAATAGGCGACTAAAAAAACATTGGTTGCCATTAGTTCAGGTTTTAGGCTACTAAAGTTTGTTTTAGTTGTCGTATACTAATTTTTGCCAACTAAAATAAATTTAGTAGCCAAATAACTAGCATAATTTTACTTTAAATCTATGGTGACTACCTAATTTGGTTGGCAGATATGCATTTTCGGTGACCAAAAAATATTTAGTCATTGTATACTAATTTTTGCCGACTAAAATAAATTTAGTATCCAAATAATTAGCATAATTTTACTTTAAATATTTGGTGACTACCTAATTTAGTAGCCAAATATTGATTTTTAGTAATATTGATCTTTAGTGACCAAAATATATTTAGCCGTTATATATTAATTTTTGTCGACTAAAGAAATTTAGTTGCCAAAACCCTAACATAAATATTACTTTTAATCTTTGGTGAACAAAAAAGTAGTCACTAAATATATATTTTCAGTGATTAAAAATATTTAGTTGGCAAAAGTATCAAATTTTTTTGGTGTATTTTCAAATTTTCCACCTAATTCAGTAATTATGTTTAATTTATTATTATTTTATTATTTCTCTGCATCAGTGTCTACATACACCCAAATAAAGGCCTATAGTCACTTGCTCTCCCTCTTCTCACAGACTCATTATCCCTGCTAATAGCCATCGCTGTTGACCATTCTGACTCTTGGCACCATCGGTCATCATTATGGCTCCCCCCTCTCATCTACATTCAAGTATTCGTTTCTCTCTATCCCTCTCTTTCTTTCTCTCTCTCCCCGCCCTTCCCTTACCATCACGGATCTAGGGTTTAATTTTACTTTTGATGTTGTAAGGGGGGTGATTCATCACCTTAGGGCCATTAGGTAGAATGAGTCATCACCTAGTTACATGTATAAAAATGGGGGAGGTGCTATGAAGTGGTGCTAACGAAAAAAAAAAAAAGAATTAGCAAAAATAGAGAGCAAGGGAAGGGCTGAAAACCAACGGAAATATGAAGGAATTAGTAAGACTCAATATTAAAGTGAGTTATATTATACCTTAAGTCACTATAATATATTTTACGTATATTTTGGGTTACCATAATTTACTTTACGTAATCTGTGTTTTATAAATTATATTAATATTTTGATTACGTTAATTATTTTTTAAATTCTATTTGCTTAAATTAAGACCCATGGATGTGTTTGTTTAACTTTTAGAAATTATTTGACAATGATTTTATAACCAATTATGTTTTGTAAGTACTACCACGGGAGTCCCATGCCTTGGGGGACTTAAATAACCATTGTCCTTTGTTTAGCCACTTTGTGGTCATCTGTTTGTCATGGATCCATTGACCTCTGTTCTGACTGTCACTCTAGTGACTTCTGTTTTGTTCTGTTTTGTACCATGGTTATGGTTATTTATTTACATAATTTCTGTATTTCAGTTTCTGCCACTTAAATAATTTGTTTATTCAAATTAAGTTATGTAAATATTTTAGCCTAACTAACTATCCATTTTGTGTTCCCTATACTCTTGGCATAATATTTCTCACTCTGCTGTGTGCTTATAACTGTTAACCTTTCAAGTGACGAGATATAAGGAAGACCCATAACCTCATATAGTGGAACCCGTACAAGAATTGAGGCTGATCCATTTTTTTTTTCCTTTTCTTTTCTTTTCTTTTTTTTTTTTTTACTAAGGGCCCGTCATTGAATAAATAAATAAATAAAAGCCCTATAGATGTACTTTCTTTTATCAAAATAGTTGAATAAAGTTAATTTTTTGTTTAATTATTTTCTTATTTCTATTTTGCCTCCGCCTACGCCACTTAATTTGTTACGATTAGAATTATTTAGTAAGTTGCAATTCCATCCTTAAGCCCTGGGGTTGGGTCATGACAAAGGTGGTATCAGAGCAATGGTTAGATATATTAAATAAAATAAACTAAGAAATAAATATTTACCTGCGACATTAGTCCTTTTCTGTAAAATCTCACATTTATTCTGGTGATGTAGGAATGTCCGAGATTAACCTTGATAAAGCATTCTGGGAGGAGCTCGGGGCCATTAGTTTGGAGGATATTTTAACAGAGCACCCCACCCCCGCCTCACGTGAAGGATGGGGAGACTCGGAGGATATAATTAGGAGATTGCATCTAGGCCTTGCCCAATTGATGGGTCGGCCGATATATGTACAGACCGATCCTACTGACGTAGCATACTTATTATGGAAGCAGATTCGTGCCTACATGCGCATATGTTTTCTCGGACCTACCCGTGTCCTCAGCCTCGCCCCAAGATATGACCGCCCGCACTACATTGTTGGCTCTTTGCCCCTAGATTTTGTGGCAAGAAGGGAAAATATGTACCTCGATGACTACATTTTTACCACTGTCCCTAACTCGTTGGAAATTATTAATATTCAAAATGTTGATTAGTAATGACCTATCATATATTGAGCAACCAGGATGGATCGTCGATTGAGCGTTTTGGGGATATATACAGTCCATCCCCGTTTACACCGTCCAGGCCGCATGAGTTTGTTTTGATGTGGTACAATTAGGATGAGAATTTGAGCTTTTTATGTAATATTACTTTCCGTGGTTGTTTGACCCGTTTGACCCACCACTCTAAATTTTGGAGACGAAAATTCCTTTGTACGTTAACCATGATGTGTTCTGATCACCTTTTTTTTTTTTGTTTTTTTTTTTTTATTTTTTTTGTTGTACCACAGGGATGAGATACCAACATATTTTGACTTTTGGACAAGGATGTAATATTAATTGTAAAAATAGTAAAGTAGGTATTTTATAAATATTGCGCTATATATGTTTATATATCTATGCTACGTTATGGATATAATGCCTCATTTATTACTTTGTAGAATGACCAATAATGGTTACGGAAGCGAATCATCAGTTAGTGGCACTGAATCGATGGAAAGAATCATGGAAAAAGCAGTTACTAGCTTTTTGCAAGCCTTGCAGACTAATTCAACAATGGGATGCTAAAACGGTGAGAAAAGCCATTTATTATAAAACAGTTCCATGATCTGAAACCCACGACATTTACCGGCTGTCCAGACCCAATGATAGCGAACGCTTGGGTTAAAGACATGGAAAAGATTTTTCGTGCTTTACATTGCACCGAAAGATAGAAGGTAACTTTCGTCATTTTCACTTTCAAAGATAATGTGCAGGAATAGTGGCTTCTTACCCTAGAAAAAGAAGAAATTGCGACTTGGACAAGATTCTTGGAAGTATTTTATGCAAAATATTTTCTAGATTCACTACGGGAACAAAAGGCACCGGACTTCATACATCTAAAGCAGGGAATCATGACGGTGGCCGAATACGAGAGCAAGTTCACACAACTCGCTCAGTTTGCAACATATGTCATCCCCACCGAAGCTCAAAAAGAAAGAAAATTCGAAGCAGGATTGGATGTTGAAATCAAAGATAGGCTTGAGGTTTTGAAACTACCAACCTATGCGGAAGTGGTAGACCGAGTGTACATTGTAAAAAAAAGGATTAAAGCCTCGCGTTTTGGGGAACCAAGCCAAAAGAAGCGATTCTGGGAAAGAGACAACAGAAAATCCGGTGTTGCGCCTCCCAAGAGGGTGAATACGGGCACAACCAGCTCAAGCAATCAAGGTTCTACTAACCCCAGAGGTGACACCATTCCAACTTGCCCTACGTGTGGAGAGGCTCATTGGGGACAATGCCATCGAGACATGGGAGCATGCTTTAAATGCGGTCAAGTTGGCCACTTGCTGAGGGATCGTCTAAAGCTGACCAATCCTATAGCTAGCCCCTTTGGCCCAGTCAAAAAACCCGTAGGACCTGGAGGAGAGAAGAAGGACCAAAAATGCCAAAGAAGGGCTTTCGCCTTAGTACCTGGAAAACCATTAGTTACCGAAAACGTTGTGTCAGGTATACTTTTTGTCTATGGTCATTTAGCTTACGTCCTTATTGACTCTAGGTCAACTCATTCTTTTGTTGCATCACACTTTGCTGCTAAGTTGGTATCAACACCCGAACCCTTAGGATATATATTGTCTGTGTTTTTTCCTTCTGGTAATTCTACCTGTAGTACTTATGTATACAGATCATGTACTATATCCTTAAAAGGCAAACCTTATACGTAGACTTGATTCCCCTCCGCATTGGGAACTTTGATGTGATCTTAGGGATGGATTGGCTGGTTGCCAACCACGCCTCTATTGATTTTAAAGCTAAAATGATCTCTCAGGTTACCAAAGCAACCCGAGCTTGTCTTTGATGGGACTGGAGTTTCCAACCCTCCCTGTATTATATCCTTCATGATAGCCCAATGACTTCTAAGAAAGGGTTGGTGTAGTTATATTTGTTATGTGATCGATACACAAAAGAGGTCCCCACCGTTGATGCAATCCCCGTGGTTCGAGAATTCTCGAATGTCTTCCCTGAAGATCTACCTGGTACCCCGGTTGACCAGGAAATCGAATTCACCATTGAAACTCAACCTGGTAGCCAACCAGTATCAAAAGCCCCTTATCGCATGTCAATGACGGAATTAAAAGAAATGAAGACTCAACTCCAAGAAGTCCTAGACAAAGGTTTCATTCGACCTAGTACCTCACCCTGGGGAGCTCCAATACTATTCGTAAAGAAAAAGGATGGCACGATGAGGTTATGCATCGATTACGGGGAGCTAAACAAGCTCACCATCAAGAATCGGTACCCTCTGTCATGGATTGATGACTTGTTTGATCAACTTCAAGGCGCTCAAGTATTCTCAAAAAATCGACTTGCGTTCTGGCTATCACCAACTAAAAGTCAAAACGGAAAGCATCGAAAAGACTGCCTTCAGAACTCGTTATGGACACTACGAGTTTCCCATCATGCCATTTGCCGTCACAAATGCTCTAGCGGCCTTCATGGACCTCATGAACCGAGTGTTCAAACCCTATCTTGATAAGTTCGTCATAGTCTTCATTGACGACATTTTCATATACTCCAAGTCATCGGAAGACCATGAGCAGCACTTGCGAACGGTTTTACAAACACTACATGATCACAAACTTTATGCCAATTTGAAGAAATGTGAATTTTGGATCACTAGTGTACACTTCCTCAGTCACGTCATTAACAAAGATGGTATCTCGGTTGATCCCCAAAAAGTTACAGCAATCGTGAACTGGCCACGACCTACTAATGTGTTAGAAATTCGAAGTTTCTTGGGTTTAGCTGGCTATTACTGACGTTTCGTGCAAGATTTCTTGAAAATAGCATCACGTTTGACCCAACTAACTTAGAAGAACACACCCTTTGAATGGACTGACAAATAGGAGCGTTGCTTCCAAGAATTAAAAAATCGACTTGTGTCAGCTCCTATACTAGCACTCCCTACAGGAGCAGATGGGTTCGTAATTTATAGTGATGCCTTATACAATGGTTTGGGTTGCGTTCTTATGCAAAACAGAAAAGTCATTGCTTATGCCTCGCGACAACTAAAGACTCACGAGAAGAATTACCCAACTCATGATCTAGAATTAGCTGCAATGATCTTCGCCCGCAAGGTCTGGCGTCATTATCTCTACGGTGCAACTTGCGAAATTTACACTGATCACAAGAGTCTTAAATATCTATTCACACAGAAGGAACTGAATATGAGGTAACGACGGTGGCTAGAATTTATGGAAGACTATGATGTAGAAATCCATCACCATCCAGGCAAAGCTAACGTGGTGGCAGACGCATTGAGTCGAAAGACGACCAAAAGTTTGGCATGTACTCTCGTTTCCCGCAAGATCAATGGACTGCTCACCAACATAATCATGGAACCTACCTTAATTGAAGAAATTAGAGCACGCCAATGTGAAGATAAACTTTTAAAGAAAAAGTATGTGGAGCAAAGGAGTACGCCTGATCTTGATTTCACTATAAGCAATAGGATACTAAAATTTCAAAATTGAATTTGCGTACCCGACATTCCGGAACTCAAAAAGAAGATATTGGTAGAAGCTCACAGCTCGAGGTTTGCGGTCCACCCTGGCAATACGAAGATGTATCACGATCCAAAGGAACATTACTGGTGGATAGGAATGAAAAGAGGCGTAGCAAGCCATGTCTCCAAATGTCTACATTGTCAGCGTGTTAAAGTAGAACATCAGAAATCTGCAAGAATGCTGTAATCACTCCCTATTCCTAAATGGAAATGGGAGCACATTACTATGGACTTCGTGGTCGGGCTACCACAATCATTTTCGAAGAATGATGCAATATGGGTTATAGTAGACTGATTGACGAAGTCAGCGCATTTTCTGCCAATCAAAATCATGTACTCCCTTAATAAGTTGCCACTTTGTACATCAAGGAAGTCATACGATTACCCCAGTTTCAATCGTGTCTGACCGAGACCCCCGCTTCGTGTCTCACTTCTAGAACAAATTGCAAGAAGCTTTGGGAACCACACTGAAGTTTAGCACGACTTATCACCCACAAACTAATGGGCAATCCGAAAGAACAATCCAGACGTTGGAAGACATGTTACGTGTATGCGTGTTGGACCTCAAAGCTAACTGGGATGAGCACCTACCTTTAGTGGAATTTACTTATAACAACAGCTACCAAGCAAGCACTGGAATGGTACCATACGAAGCTCTGTATGGAATGAGATGTCGATCACCTCTATGTTGGACAGAAGTCGGGGACAGGAAACTGTTAGGCCCCGAGATTGTGCAAATCACAAGTAATAAAATCCAACTCATCCAATAGCGAATTCGCACTGCTCAGAGTCACCAGAAAAGTTATGCAGATACACGAAGACAGGAATTGGAATTCCAAGTAGGAGATCATGTTTTCCTAAAGATCTTACCCATAAGAGGGGTTATCCGATTTGGAAAGTGAGAAAAGTTAAACCCACGTTACATCGGACCATTAGAGATACTGCCACTTGAATTGTCCAATGTCCATAATGTGTTTCACATTTCGATGCTTCGGCGGTACCTTCGAGATCCAAAGTACGTTGTTGATTACGAGGATCTAGAAGTTCAGGAAGATCTCTCTTATGAAGAGCAACCGGTGCAGATTCTCAATTGTCGTGATCAAGTTCTCCAAAACAAGACCATACCTCTGGTAAAAGTCTTATGGCGGAATCATCGTGTCAAAGAAGCTATGTGGGAAACGGAGAGTCAAATGTGAATCAAATACCCACACATCTTCGACAACCAAGATACGTCAAGTTTGGGGACAAACTTCTATTTAGGAGGGGAGAAATATAACACCCTAAATATTTAAGTAATACCATAACCCACCACGATTATTAATAAGAATAATAATAATAATCTATAATAGTAAAATAAAATAATTAATTTTATGACGGTATGCAATAAAGTATAATTTAATTTATTATACAATTAAATAGGGTCAATGTAAGATGAAGGCAAATAATAATAATAATAATAATAATAATAATAATAAGAAGAAGAAGAAGAAGAAGAAGAAGAACAATAATAATGGAAATAATAAAATAACTAAAGCTATACGTGCTATGTAAATTAATTTGCCATTGTGGTTATCAAATATATGATGAAGAGAATTATTTGGGGGCTAAGTTAATCACTAATTAATGTGAGAAGATTGGCATTTATAAATTTAAACAAATTAAGCAATAATTAATTACGAAGATTTGCAAATATGTTGAAAGATTTGCAAATATGTTGAGAAGAAAGAACAGGAGCCATCTGTACCACCTAGGATTGGGGGAGGGGAGGGGAGGGGAGGGGGGGGGGGAGGAGGTGATTCATCACCTTAGGGCCATTATGTAGGATGAGTCACCACCTAGTTACATGTATAAAAAGGGGGGAGATGCTGTGAAGTAGTACTAATGAAAAAAAAAAAATCAACAAAAATAGAGAGCAAGGGAAGGGCCGAAAATCAACAGAAATAGGAAGGAATTAGTAAGACTCAGTATCAAAGTGAGTTATATTATACTTCGAGTCACCATAATAAATTTTACATATATTTTGGATTACCATAATTTACTTTACATAATCTATGTTTTATAAATTATATTAATATTTTGATTACGTTAATTATTTTCTAAACTCTATTTGCTTAAATTGAGACCCATGGATATGTTTGTTTAACTTTTAGAAATTATTTGACAATGATTTTATAACCAATTATGTTTTGTAAGTACTACCATAGGAGTCTCATGCCTTGGGGGACTTAAATAACCATTGGCCTCTGTTTGGCCACTTTGTGGTCCTATGTTTGTCATGGATCCATTGACATCTGTTCTAACTGTCACTCCAGTGACCTCTGTTCTGTTTTGTTTTGTACCATGGTATGATTATTTATTTACATAATTTTTGTATTTCAGTTTCTGCCACTTAAATAATTTGTTTATTCAAATTAAGTTATATAAATATTTTAGCCTAACTAACTATCCATGGTTATTTTGTATTCCCTATACTGTTGGCATAATATTTCTCACCCTGCTGTGTACCTATAGCTGTTACCTTTTTTAGGTTACTAGATATAAGGAAGACTCGTAACCTCATATAGTGAGACCCGTACAAGAATTGAGGCTGATCTGTTATTTTGTTTTTTTCCTTTTCTTCCTTTTTTTTTTTTTTTTTTTTTTTTAACTAAGGGTCGGTCATTGAATAAATAAATAAATAAAATCCTTATAGATATACTTTCTTTTATCAAAATAGTCGAATGAAATTAATTTTCTGTTTAATTATTTTCTTACTTCCATTTTGCCTCTGCCTACGCCACTTAATTCGTTACGATTAGAATTATTTAGTAAGTTGCGATTCCAACCCTAAGTCCTTGGGGTTGGGTCGTGACAAAGAAGAGCAATGGGAGCTGTAACTCAAGAAGCAATTGATCAGTTCAAATCATTGATGGACCAAGTGAGTTCCTTTTGCCATTGTTATTGTTATTGTTCTCTATCAAGAATTTCTGATTTTAGTCGCTACACTTTACTTGTTTCCATTTTTCAAAAAATACTTTTCAGAAAATTCTACTTTTTTATTTTCAGTATTTTTTTGGTTTTACTGAATTTTTTAAATATTTTTAGCAATTTTTTTACTTTTTAGACACATCTAACATAAATACACCTAAAAAGTAAAAAATTGTAAAAAAAATCTTTTAAAAATTCACTAAATACCAAAAATACAAAAAAATACAAGAATTCAGTACATTTTTTGTATTTTTATGTATTTATTAATTTTTTAAAATATTTTTTCACAAATTTTTTACTTTTTAGATAAATCTAAGTAAGGTGCATCTAAAAAAGTAAAAAAAAATGTTTAAAATTTTAAAAACATTCACTAAAAACAAAAAAATACGAAAATCAAAAAAGTCAGTTTTCAAAAAATTTAATCCAGAAAACTCAAACCAAACACACTGATTGTTATTGTTCTCTACCAAAACTTTTCGTTGCAAAAAACCTTCGCCGACTAAAATATGACTTTTGGCAACTAAAAATTTAGTCACCAAAAGTGCTATTTGTTGTAGTATAACTTAAATTATTGGATTAATAATAGAAACATCATATCAATTATTATTAAATATCACTCCATCACATTTAATAATAAAATTGTATATTTGTCTTAATTATAACTTTTAAATTTATATATTTTGATAACAAGAAGAAGTATATCATAACTTATTTAACCTTATTTAATCAGGTTGAACTTTTTTTTAATACAAATTATCAAAATTGCACTAAATAGATTTATATCTATTTTAATTTTTTTAAACTAAAAATTTAAAATGTTATAAACATAAAAAGTTAACTTATAAATTTCGTGTATAACACAAAACAAAATATTAAATTATTTCAAGATAATTATAATGATTTTTTTTTTAATTTACAAAGTCCTGTGCATAGCACGGGTTACCACTAGTTATATTTCCTAAATAAATATACTGACATCATTATAAATCGAAAGATTTTTTTATATAAATTTAACGTTTTCTTAAATAAATTCAATCAAATATCATCACAAATGTGAGTTTCAATAAAACTAACAAAGACAAAATCTAAATACCAACAAAAAATATATGTTTTAATATATTATAATTAATTATTTAATTTAATAACGGGTTAGGCCGGGTTGGGCTGGACTGGGTTGAAAGTATGAAGTCTGTTACCCAAAAAGCAACCTAAGAGAGGGGGTAAACTAGATTTCTACAAATTAAAATTAATAATACTCCAATAAAATTAACTACTAGTACAACAAATTATTAACAAGTACAATGATGAACTTAGCAGTAAATGATCAAGCAAAATAACAATGAAATATAACTAACATACAT
Organism: Camellia granthamiana; assembly: GCA_036172215.1. Taxonomy (NCBI): domain Eukaryota; kingdom Viridiplantae; phylum Streptophyta; class Magnoliopsida; order Ericales; family Theaceae; genus Camellia; species Camellia granthamiana. The sequence goes on along the minus strand of CM069904.1, from coordinate 148,115,084 downwards.
GGTAAATCAAATGATTAGCACATGAATATTAGATAGATATAATAGTAGTAGGAAAGTAAAGAGATTAGGAAAGAGGAGACAAACAGATTTATAGTGGTTCGGTTTCAATCAAGCCTACATCCACTCTTCAAGTTTCACTTCAGATTTTCCACTATCTTTTAGCTTCACAGGGTGCTAGCAACCTTTTCACAGATGGAGCAATCCTCTATAGATTTTACACAGACTTCACAAACCCAAACCCTTGCAAATCTTAGGTAATTCACAATCACTCTCAAGATTTCAAGAATACAGTGTTTGCAACACTTTTACAAGATAAAATGGTATTTTTGCTTTCAAAAAAGCTTATAATAAATATCTCTCTAAGATAGATATAAAAATGAAACTGTGATTTTTCTGTAAACCTCACACAGGAAAGATGAGCTTAATGCTATAAGGCTCAGTGTATAGTTTCTGAGAGAGGATGTAAACAAAAATTGAAGAACACTTCTCAGAGAATTTTTCAGAAAATAGATGTGAGTGATTATAAATCAAAGAATATTTTCTGATTTTTGTCACTTGTTTATATTAGAGGCTTTGGTATATATAATGAAACTTATAGCCGTTTATAGTCGTATTCATTTGAATTTATAGCCGTTTATAGCTGTTGTATTTATTGAAATTTATAACCGTTTATAGCCGTTGTACTTCCATCATTACTAATTTGAATATCTTCCACTCCATAATAACAAATTTGAATATCTTCCACTTGAACCTTTTGAACCTTTTGGCCTGCTGTTGTGCTGGGCTGTTTGAACTCTTGATTTAATCAAATATTAAATACATTCTAACAACATTTAGGATAAAGGTTTAGGTGAGAAATAATGGGACAAAATAAATTTTGATTCTATTTTTCTCTTTCAAATAAATCATCAAAATATTTTGATTCTATTTTTCTCTTCCAAATAAATTAAAAACATAATTAAATAAATCATCAAAATAAATAAGTCTAATAAAGTCCAAATTCAACCCATTAATATATTGGGTTAAAAATGTTAAACTAGTCTGACCTTATAAGCTAAAATAATTTTCCCAAACCTTAAAAAAATAAGACTTAGCCGGAAGAACCAACGGGCCGATGCCCACCCCTACTTGAACCAATACTCCTCGCCTCTGAACCATTGATATATATCATCTTGTAACATTTTATTTTTATTTCCTCAGAAAATTACCAAAAAAAAAAAAAATTCAAAATTTGACTCATATAATAAAATAAATTTTTAATTTTAGTTTTATTAATTTAAATTCTAATTTTTTAATTATTTTCAATTTAAATCATTCGCCTATTTTCGTAAAGTAAAACTGGCCAAAAAAAAAGTCATTAAACTCAATGTAGTGTACATAAAATGTTAATTTTTTTTTTTTTTTGTTAAGTTCAATGATTAAAATATTATTTTATATCAATTTTACTTGATAAAAATAGACAAATGGTTTAAATTTTAAAAATTCAAAAAATTATGTTTTGAATTGATAAAATTACAAATTCAAGATTTATTTTGTTACAAATATCAAATTCTGAAGTTTTATTTATTTATTTATTTATTCTCCCTTATTTCTTTTATTGCATTTTATTTAAATTTATTACATGCAATTGGCTCTAAAAAAAAAAAATAAAATAAAATTAAATAAAATAAGCAACAACAACAACAACAATACAACTTAAATGCTTGTATGCAAATATATATTAGATAGTGTGCACACTCCTGAGTATTGCTATGAAAATCAATCAATTAAATCTAGATTCAGATTAAAAAAAAGTTGAAAAACTATTAAAACTTAAAACAAAAAGTCTAAATGCAAAAACGACGAAACACAGAATGTGATATAGATATCTTATAAGAATGTAGTCCACATGCCTCACTCATCTATCTATCTGCTATATCTTCTGTCTATGCTTACTATTATCAAGTGAAGGTTTCAATTGTTGTACTGAAACCTTTGCTCATATCACATGACAGTGTTTTTTATTTTTATTTTTTAAAAAAAAAGTTACACAAAGAAGTGAGTAAGGCTTGAATCCATAACTATGACGACTTGTACCACTTAAGCCAAATTATTAAGTGAAGGTTTCAATTGTTTGTGCTGTTTGGTGTAGCTGTTAAAACAGGGGGTGTTTGGTAGGGCTTATTTGAGCCAGCTTATGGCTTCTGGCTTTTAAAAAGTTATTTTGGACTGTTTGGTTAAACTTATTTCAAACAGCTTCTGATTCTAACAGCTTATTTTGAGTCAAAAAAGCTGATTCTGAGAAGCTGCTCACCCCTTGCTTCTGATTATCAGCTTCTGCTGTGGACATATTAATTCACGGTTATACTCTTAGATTTTTTTATTTTTTATTTTTTTAAAAATAGAAAAAGTCCCAAATGGACTATAAAATATTATTATTATTTTTTATGAAAAATGTAGATAAATAGTGAACAATAAAAAATAAAAATTAATTGAAAAAGCTACTTCACAGCTTATTTAACAAACACTACTCAGCAACTTAAATCTATAATCCAACAGCTATACCAAACAGGTTAACAGCTTCTGATTAAAGTCATAATCTATAATCTGTTAAGCTATAAGCTATAATCTGTTTTAACAGCTACACCAAACAGCACCACAGATTATAGCTTATAGCTTAACAGATTATAGATTATGACTTTAATCAGAAGTTGTTAATCTGTTTGGTATAGCTGTTAGATTATAGATTTAAGTTGTTGAGTAGTGTTTGTTAAATAAGCTGTGAAGTAGCTTTTTTAATTAATTTTTATTTTTTATTATTCACTATTTGTCTACATTTTTCATAAAAAATAATAATAATATTTTATAGTCCATTTGGGTCTTTTTCTATTTTTTAAAAAATAAAAAATAAAAAAATCTAAGAGTATAACCATGAATTAACATGTCCACAGCAGAAGCTGATAATCAGAAGCAAGGGGTGAGCAGCTTCTCAGAATCAGCTTTTTTGACTTAAAATAAGCTGTTAGAATCAGAAGCTGTTTGAAATAAGTTTAACCAAACAGTCCAAAATAACTTTTTAAAAGCCAGAAGCCATAAGCTGGCTCAAAAAAGCTGCAGCAAACACCACTGAAACCTTTGCTCTCCTCATATCACATGACAGTGTTTTTTATTTTTATTTTTTTAAAAAAAAGTTACACAAAGAAGTGAGTAAGGCTTGAATCCATAACTATGACGACTTGTACCACTTAAGCCAAATACATATTAAAATATTAATTTTATTAGTATTTTCTTTTATTCTTATTTGTTTGAATTACACACCTGTCGTGTGTGTCACCCGTTAGTTTTATATTTTGAATAAATTACAAAAACACCCTCTGAGGTTTGATTAAAATACGAATATTTTCTTGTAGTTCTAGAAATTACATTCCACACCCTCTCAGGTTTTTAATTTCATAACAAATTACCCCTTTTATTAATAAATCATCAAGTCAATTAATAGTTTTTAATGATGTTAGAAATATGTTTCAGTTAATAATTTAAGTAATTTTATTATTGTATAGCAAAGCAATTATAAATCTTATTCTGTTAAATAAAAAATTATAACAAGAAAATATTTATAATCATTTGAAATCATAAAAGGCAATTTATACTTTAAATAAATGCATTTATAATTTATTCTTTTATTTTAATACAGTGTCAACTTATATAGCTTGAGAGCGAAGTAACTTAATTAAACTAACAAAAACTCAACTATCTAAGAAGGCTGGCGAGTAGTGGTTTTTTTTGTGTGTGTGGATAAAACTATCTAATAAACTAAACAAGCGGTGGTGGCCAATAGTGTCGAAATTCAGCCAACACGCATTTCTCAATCATCTTCATCGAAATTCAAGACTGATATATTTTTTAATCTCAAAGTCTAACAACTAAGCCAAATCTCTCTTTAAATAGCCAATTTATTCCATGTTTAGAACATAAGCAAAGCAAAGCAAAATCATTGAAGAAGAAGAAGGCACAGTTGGAGTCAGTGTGAAAAGGTAACTATAACTCTCTTTCAATGATTTCTTCTCTCTCTCTCTCTCTCTCTCTCTCTCTCATAAACAGATATATAAATATATATATATATATATATAATCTAATCTATACTGATAGATTATGAATTTGGTGTGGTGGTGTGTTGAGTTAGTGTTCATCATCGATGAAGGATCGGAAAGACAAAAGTCGGCAGAGACTGACGCTCTGTTGCTCAATGATTGACTTGAAGGAAAATAAAAACAAGAAGATCAATAAAGAGGAATCTGGTGGTGGTGGTGGTGGTGGTGGTGGTGGTGGTGATGATATTTCCAGCAGCAGCACTCGGCGCGATGGACTTTTCTCTGCGATTTTCGGGGGGAAAAGTAGGCGATACTCAGTATGTCTCTGTTGCTCCCAGATTCAGGGTTCATCATCTCCCCCAATGTCCCTTCTCGCCCCTAAAGCTAAACCTGATGATTTTTTCGGTTCGCCCTTCCTTCTACCCTTTTTTTTTTTTTTTTGTTCGTCACTGACTGCAAAATTATGGATCCATTTATTAAATAAATTATAAAAATTTAAAATTTTTAAAATTATATTATATTATTCGTTACTACATTAGTTGATATATCAATTGTTGTGTATAACTTTATTATTTTTTGTTTTGTTTTTCTATTTAGTTTTGAAATTCAATTTTTTTATAGTTTTTTTTAAATATTTTTATATTTATATTTTAATTATTTTTTTATAAAAAAATTTAGCTGCAAAAAATTAATATTTTGACTTTTTAAGTTTATCTAAAAAATAAATTATTTATTAAATATAAAAATTCATATTTTACTTTTTAAATACGGATGATGTGGCATAGTTTTATTGACTTTAGGTCTTTATAATTTGTATAATGAATAAAATTCATAATTTTGAAATTGTATTGCTATAACATATGTTGTGTGTAGCACCATTATAAATTTAGTCATGTAAAACCCATGAAAATTAACTTCAAATTTAATAAATTAATTAAACTAAAGTCAAACTCATATCTTATAATCTATTTAAGGAGACCATAATATATATATATATATTTAAGAAGGATTAGTTACCCATTTCAATATTATTTTTATTAAATAGTGTCATGACATGTTTAAATTTCTTATGCAATTACATTGACTAGAATAAAAAAAAATATATGTAAAATATAATCTTAGGATCAATATCATGTTTTTATTTCCCAATAATTCGATGCAAAAAATGTAGCATTTTTTTTAAAAAAAACAAATTTGAGTTTCAAATTAAATATTTTTATGACGAATTTCATTTAATAGATATCAGTTCCATGAAATTTAAATTGTAAAAAAATAATATTTACATACATTTGATATTTTTAATTTGTGAAATTGTTTAATATGACACATTAATACAACATGATTTTGACACAAACTTAAAAAAATAAACAGTTTACTAAAAAAAAATTTGATATGAATACAAGATGATATGACATAAACAGGAGTAATACAATATCGATATAATTCTCAACCCTATTTAAAAACATCTAGGACCATAAAAACCAATCATAGAATGAGATAAAATATTCATGAACAAATAAATTTTTTTAAATGTGAGCCAACTAAGAAATTTTATAAAATTTTATTGATTTTTTTAATAAATTTTTATTAATACTGCAGGCCTGTCACCTAAGCCAGGTACATTGTCTGAGAAGCAAAGAAATTGTTGTGGTATTTTATTTACGTAAGAAAAAGCAAAAAAAATAGTTATGTTTTCTTATTGTTATATTTGAATGAATAAAAAAAACATGATGTGTGTAATAGAGTGAAATTTTCTTTTGTACTTCCTTCCTTTGTATTTTGATGAATGATGTATGTCATAAAAATATGAGTGAAATTTTCTTTTGTTTCCTTTGTATTTTAATAACAACAATGATTCATCCCCCCTTTTCCCCCCAGCCCCTTTGACCCCCTATCTCTCTCTCATTGGTTACTTTTTCTTTTTCTTTTTCTTTTTTTTCCTGCTCCTCCAATCACCCCCCGCCACGTGGCAAAGGGGGGGTGAGGGGGTGACCCCCAAAAGGGGGTCCCAAGCATTATTCTTTTAATAAAGGACCATGCTAGGGAGCCCTAATTTTTGGCCCCCTAATCCCCCTAAAATTCAGACCCAAAAAAATATATATATATATTTTGCCCAAAACGACGTCGTTTTGGGCATTAGGAGGATTAGGGGGGGTTTTTTTAGGGGACAAATCATTTTCCTTTAATAAATGATCTCGATAATATTAAAATACACAATCAATTTGTAAATTCACAACTTTTGGTTTCAAATAAAACTGACATAAATAAGAAAGTTCTATTTCTCATTTTTTAGTTTCTAAACCAAGCATGAAATTTTTCTTTTTCTCATCCTTATTTTTTAAAAATTTTTACTCATCAAATCGCTTAATTTAATCAACCTACTTGTGAGCAATATTAATATTAGAAACAATAACTACTATACTAATAAACATATTAACTAAACACAATGTTTAGTGAGTCAATAAGTCGGACAACCAGACTTATCCACCCATATTTTTATGAGTGGGTGACTGTGTGGTGGAAATTAAATTTATGTAATATAGAGTCTATATATATAATAAATTTGAACCACAATATGATAATTTTTAAACAGTTAAGACTGGATTCATAACATTACTTAAGTGGATTCCACATCAAGTTGTAAATTTTACAGGCATGTCTTGTATTTATGTATTTGTTTGTATACTAATTAATATTTCTCCTATTATTGATAAGCGAGTAGTGGGGTTCATTAGTGACTAATGTGTTTTTGCCAACTAGGATGCCACATAGCTCATTTACAGTAAACATGATAGCCATGTGGCATTATTAAATAATTTATCAAGAAAAAGTAAAGTACAATGCAAATGCTTTCAAAAAAAAAAGAGAAATTACATGCAATGAGAGAAGGAAAAAAAATTATCAACACATGGAGAGATGAAAGTGACACTTATACCCCCATAATTTTTTATTTATACCTCATTATATACACACTTATACCCTCATATATTTATAATTTTTTTTTTTTCATTCTTCCACTTGCATCTAATTTCCCCTCAATAATAAGATGGGAGCCATGACCTCTCATCAGGGCCGGCCCTAGGTATAGGCCCATCAGGCTATGGCTTAAGGCCCCTCAAAATAGACTCAAAAAAAAGGCTCACTCCTATTATAGTTTAGTGTAATATATTAAGTATGTTTTAAGTTCAAAATAAATTAAAGAAGGTCCAAACTAACTTAAAATAAATTGATTCATTAAAAAATTAAAATGCCCATTCAAAATTAAAAGGGCACATTCTCTCCCCTTATCTAATTCCTAACCCTAACTCTTTTGACACAAATCTTTTGTCTTTTACTTTCAAAAAACATTTTCGTTGAATAAAAAAAAAATGTGAAGAATCCCAGATGATCTAGTGATATTTATTAGTTCATTATCAACTTTGAACCCCGAAAATCTAGGGCCTGGGCCTGCCTCTCATAAGTCCATCATGGCTTATGAACACTGTTTCAACAATCATAAGACTTGGACTTCAAATGGTATATAAAAACACTAATTCATCATTTTTTTTTTATTGACAAAATAAAAATTTTACTGAGAAAGTATTTTAAATAGTGCCTAACTAAAAGCTGCATCATAGCTCAAAATAAATCTCAACTATGTTGAGATCAATAAAAGAGCTCAATTATCTCAACTATATTGGCATCTATAAAAGCGTGCAATTGAAGACAAAACCAAAAGGTTGACGAGGCGGGAAATAAATAAATAAATAAATAAAATAAAACACTGATCATTATTCTATCTCATTCACCTTATTTGCTAAAGTTCTTTCCTCAAACACCCTTTCCCTTGCTTTAATTGCCTGAAAAAAAAATAAAATAAAATAAAATAAAATAAAAAATCACAATAAAAATCACAAAATAAATCTATTAAAATTGTAGAATATGACAGAAACACTTCTAAATCTACGAAGTTTTAAGGTTTGCCTTTGGTTAATTGCTACTGTGATTTTTTTAGTTAGAAGAAAAAGAAAGGAAGAAAAATATTTTGAAACTACATGTAAAGACCCCATAGTTAATTAATATATTTTCTGCCATCTTCCTTCCAATCAAGTGATAGCTTTAAATGCATTTTTAGGTTCAGTAAAAGGTTCAGAAAACGCATATAAAAAATCAAGAAAAATATATGTATGGTATAGATTCAAATTTGTTGTAATGTAGGTCACGAATTCAAATGCTCTATAGTGCAATCTGTAGTACCTTGAATGACGATAAGCCACGTCAAAAACAAAGAAGAACCAAGGGTTGCAATTTAAAATTAAAAACGACAGTGTTTTGGTATCTCTATTCAAACTTGAGTAAAGACACTAAAATGACGTCGTTTTTAACTTTGTTATTTTATTTTAAAGTATTACAAATTGCACTACAAAGAATATAAATCCATCACATCACATCAATAATGAATCTGGTTCACACATTTAAATACTTTTTTTTAGGCGTGTAATCAATCATTTTCTGATAAAACCAAATTAACTAGCTTTATGAGGGATAGTGAACCAACCTCCTTTTCCCAATTTGTACAACTTGTTATCAAAGAGAACATAATTGCTTGTAGAAGAACACCAGCCTGTAGTCCAATCCATAGGCCTTTTCCCCTTAATTGTACCCAAAAACCCAATATGGCAGCAATAGGAATTCCAAAAAGGTAGAATGCCCCAAGATTGATATAAGCTCCTATGTGTTGCCACCCAGTTCCCCTAGCAACACCTGATTAAAATAACTAATATTCATTAATTACACTAATTTTAACAATATTTTATCTTTCGAGATCAAATATAGCTAATGCAGAGGAGAAACATGAAGAGCAAAATTTGAAACAGCAAAAATCTCACAACTCTTCTACAAATCTGTTGAATATGAAGATTAGCAGAATTATAAAGAAAAGAAGGGAATTCTCTCAAACAAAACACGGGAATGAAGATTTTCATTTATAATCAAAATCCATATAGATTTTATTGTTGACAAGCAAGAAATGTAACCTGCAAGGACTCCTAGAAAGCCATCCATTATGGTAGAGAAGCAAACCAGAGGTGCCATGGCTGTGACATAGTCCACAACTTCTTTTTCATTGCTGAAAATGTAGCCAAAAACATGTCGGGTGGCAAAGAGGGTTGTGCTCACAATTGTAGCCTCCATGACTGCAAGGAACATCACTGCAAATACAGCTACACGAGCCCCTTGTGGATTTCCAGCTCCTAATTCATTTGAAACCCTAGTACTGTTGAGGGAAAAAAATGAATCCTAAAAATAAATAATACAATTCAACTAAGACATAAGTCAACAAAAAAGTATACATGTTGTATGAGCAAAAGCACACCTAGCAGCAGCACCAAATCCGAGTGGAATTTGATATAGTGTTGAGATGGTATTGAGACTGTTCACAAAATCAATAAGAAAGTGAAATAGTGGCTTATCATAATACCAAAATCACCATTCCCATTTATATTTTAGAACATAGATCATCAAATGTTGTGACAAAGGGCATACCATACAGACAATACTGAAGTTTCAAGCTGCGGATTTGGTAGAAGTCCGGATAACAAGACCATCAGCTCATAGGACCACCATTCAAGGCTGTATTCATCACCATTCAAAATTCCATTAAAGAATGATAACTTTGTAGCATGGAATTTAAACGTTAAGGCTGCATTTGGGTCGTAAATTTGGACATTATAACAAATTAAGGTTTTAAAGATAAAAATTTAGAAGAAATTATTTTTTAGGAACAAAATATCTTAGTTAACAAGTGTCATTATTGTACTTTTAGCAACCTAATTAGAAGGCCTCGTTTGGGAACAGGCTATTTTAGTAACTTTTTGGCTTTTTACGAAAAGATGTGCAGAAAAGTAGAGAGGTGATGTGACTAGTTTTAGTTGGCTTTTTGGCTTTTTGGCTAAAATAGTCAGTCCCCAAACGAGGCCTTAGTGATGAATTACAACCTTTTTGGAGCCAAAATTTTCGTCTAAAAAAGTAAATCTTTTTATAAAAAATTGTTGTCCCTAAAAATACATATATTATCAACATTTTCAAAATTTTGTCGTTAAATGTCTTTTTTGTTGTAACTTTTTGGGAGGACTCTCTTCACCACAAAAAATAGTCTACTTGAAACAAAACTGAAACCAATATACTTTTCTTATTCAACAACTCATTTGATAATACATCAGCTATATTTATATACAAAGTAATAAAGAGCTCAACTAATCATCTAGAACAAAATATCTTCTAACAAACTAACTGTCTTCTCAACTATGTAACTAACTCCTAAACATATGAACTTCTTGAACTACAATCTGTTGAACTGCAATCTGAGCCGGAGTCACCTACGCTGGCTGCACTACTTGCACCTGAGCTGGTTGAACTATATTCCTCAACATTCCCCCTCAAACTGATGGGAGGAGATGCTGACATCAGTTTGGATTGAAGATAAGAGAAACGAGAAACTAATAAAGGTTTAGTAAAAATATTAGCCAACTGATCAAGAGTAGGAACATAGTGCAACTTAAGCTTTTCAGCAAGGACTTGATCACGAACAAAGTGGTAATCAACTTCAATATGTTTTGATCAAGAGTGAAAAATTGGATTAAAGGCTAAGGCTATGGCAGAGACATTATCACACCAGAGAAGAGGAATTGTGGGAGACACAATACAAAGATCATGAAGTAACATGCCAATCCAAGTTAGTTCGGCAGCAGTATAAGCCAATGATCGATACTCTGCTTCAGTAGAGGATCTAGACACAATGGCTTGTTTCTTGGCTGACCAAGAAATAACCCAGAAATACACAATATTCAGAAATGGATTTTCTGTCAACAGAGTCTCCAGCCCAGTTGGAATCAGAATAGGCCTGAAGAGCAAAAGAGCTAGGTGTATAGGTGAGGCCCTAAGACAGAGTTCCTTTAAGATACCTAAGCAACCTTTTTACACCAGGAAATGGCCAATAGTAGGATTATGCATATGTTGACAGAGGTGATTGACAGCATAAGACAGGTTAGGCCTGGTAATGGTTAAGTACTGCAATGCCCCAACTATACTTCTATAGAAAAAAGAATTGTAAAAAGGAACATTAGAATTGTGAGGCAACCCAGGCTTAACAGATATAGGGGAATCACATGGCTTACAATCCAACATACCAGCCTTAGTAAGAACATCTTGAGCATACTTGGTCTGAGAAAGCACATAGGTAGAGCCAGAGGTTGCAACAGATATACCCAGAAAATAGGAAAGATTTCCAAGCTCTTTCATAGAAAATGCCTGATGCATTTTAGTAACAAGAATATATGTAACATTATTACCAGTGAGTAGAATATCATCCACATAAACTAGAAAAGCAATGAAGACTGGACCATGCTGATATATGAACAGAGAAGAGTCACATTTGCTATTCTTGAACCCTTGAGAGAGCAAAAAGGATGAAAAGGTAGAGTACCATGCTCTTGGTGCTTGTTTAAGACCATACAAAGCTTTGTGGAGCTTACAAACCTGCTGTGGTTGAGAAGAATGCTCAAATCCTGGTGGCTGCAACATGTAAACTTCTTCCTCAAGAATGCCATGAAGAAAAGCATTAGAGATATCTAGTTGCTTGATAGGCTAATGGTGATGGAGAGCAAGACATAAAAGAATGCGAATGGTGGGCAACTTAGCAACAAGACTAAGGCCAAGTTTGGCATGACCTAAATAATACAAAAAGTCAAAAAGTCACTATCCTATTTAAGTCACATCATCTTATTTAAATCACATCACCTCTCTAACACATCACATCAAACCCAACCCAAACCCAACCCATATAAGCCAATAAGTAAAAAAAGTGCACTTTTTAGAACATCCCAAACCAATCCTAAATGTTTCTTGAAAGTCAATGCCTTCTTGTTAAAGATAGCCTTTGGCCACTAATCTGGCCTTATGTCTAGCAACAGACCCATCAAAATTCCTCTTGACCTTAAACACCCATTTACAACCTATGGCATGCTTCCCAGGAGGAAGAGAAACAAGGGACCAAGTTTTCTGGGCTTGAGGAGCTTGAAATTCTTCCAACATAGCCTGTTTCCAAATAGGAATAACCAAGGCCTCCTTGTGAGAGGGAGGTTCAACATCATGCGAAGAAACAGAAGCAGGTTTGAGAATGAGGAGAGCTATTTTAGATCTAGTGAGCATAGGATGACAATTAGAAGAAGGAGGCACAGAAGGAAGGGAAACAGAAGTAGAAGGAAAAGGCAACTGAATAGAAATGGGGTTAATAGGTATAGGAGAATGAAGAGGAGGAGAAATAAGTGGAAGAGAAGACTAAGCTGAAGAGGGACTAAGAGGTAAACTAGTAGAAATTGGAGGTAAACCAGTAGAATTTGGAAGAGAAAAAGAATTAGATGCTGGTGAAGCAGAGGCAATAGAAGAATGAGATACTGGTGAAACAAAAGCAGTGGATACAGATGAAGTCTGTAAAGGTCTAGAAGAAGAAGGTTAAGTCCAAAAGAAGGATTAAAGGAAAGGGAGCTATGATGAAGAAGAGGATGATGAGAAAGAAGCTTGATGGGCAAAAGGAAACACCTGTTCATTAAACACTACATGACGAGAAAGATAAATAGTTCCAGTTTTGAGATCAAGACACCTATATCCTTTTGCAAAAGAATGAGAGCCTAAGAAGACACACTCAATTGATTTAGGTTGCAGTTTGGTAGGATGATAAGGTTTGAGCCAAGGAAAGCATTGGCAACCAAAAACTTTGAGAAGAGAAAAATTTGGAAGTTTATGAAACAAAGTTTCAAAAGGTGCCTTATAAGCCAATTTGGAAGAAGGCAGTCTATTAATGAGGTAAGTGGCACAAGCAATAGCATCAAACCAATAATGCACAAGAATAGAAGAGTGATGAAGAAGAGCAATAGCAATTTCAATGAGATGTCTGTGTTTTCGTTCAGCTACACCATTTTGAGATGGTGTATGAGGACAAGAATGTTGATGAACAATTCATTGTGACACAGTGAGAGCTTTCATTTTGTTATTAAGGAATTCTATACCACCATCTATTCGAAGGATCTTAAGGTGAGTATCAAATTGTTTTTCCGCATAAGTTTTGAATTCAAGAAACTTGGCATAAACTTCACTCTTATAAACCAATGGATATAACCAAGTAAACCTACTAAAGTCATCCATAAAAAGAACATAGTATTTATAACAAGAAGTGGATGAAAAAGGCCCCCAAACATCACTGTGAATTAAAGCAAGGGGCTTATTTACAGTGGAATTAGACAATTGGAAAGGTAATCTATGACTTTTGGCAATACAACAGTCTACACAAACTTGAGATGTTACAGAAGTAGAGGAGTTAAGATGCAAGTGTGAGCTAAGATGCTTAAACTTCAAAGCACTAGGGTTCCCTAGCCAATTATGCCAAACATTATTAGAAACAGAAGCAGAACTAGACAGCTTTTGAGAAGCAAAACTTGTGGGAGCTGCTGAAGAAACATGATCAATAGGTAGTGAAGTGGATGGAAGAAAGTGATATAAGCCATGAAGATTAGATCTTTTGTGAAGAATTTTCTTCATAAGCTTGTCCTGAATGACAAATGTAGTATCATCAAAACTGATAATACAATTGTTATCTCGAGCCAATTTCTGAACAGGGACAAGATTAGAAGAAATAGAATCTGAATGTAGCACATTATTCAATTTAAACAAGTGATGTGGAGTTGGAAGAAGGCCTTTACCAGTGTGCTGGATAGGAATGGAGTTTCCATCTCCTATGGTAATCTGTTCTGAGCCTTGATAAGGTTGATAGCAATTTAAATGACTGAGATCATTAGTCACATGATCTGATGCTGCAGAATCTAAGTACCAAGGACTTTGAACTAAAGAAGAACCTATTGAGGAATGAGACATGGAGGCTGCTGAGGAAGTAACAAAGGCTCGTGGTTGTTGTTGTTGTTGTGAATCTGAAAATTTTGATGTGAAGCCTGATATTATAGATCCATGCGATACCAACACTCCAGTGCAGAATGACTGGAGCCTCCACAGATTTGGAAAATTTGATTTGAGAACCTTCCTCGACCTCGAGATGGCGTAAATCTACCATAGCCTCTAGTTTGGCCTCCTCTTCCTCCTCTGGAATAAGATCGACCTCGATTGGAGCCAAAATTCTGAGATCTTGAAGAGGAAGTGTGAAAAGAATTTGGAGTTGGAGATCCTTTGACTGTAGAGAAAGCTATAGTTGATTTTGTGGATTTGTTTATCTTGGAATCTAAATGAATTGCTTCAGAACACAGTAAAGCACAAAGATCATCCATGGTGATGTTGTCTGGTCTAGCACGAATGGCAGTGGCAAATGAAACAAACTCAGAAGGAAGACCATTCAAAGTCACTAAGACTAGATCTTCATCTTCAATTTTAATAGATGCTAGGGCTAATTGACTGACAAGGTCCTTAATTTTGGAGAGATATTCTTCCATTGACTCAGTTTTCTTAATTTGTTTTTCAATTGGTGAATATGAGATCGAGACAAAGTTGTATACCTCTTGTGGAGAGAACTCCAGACCTCAGAACAATGATGAAACTGAAGTACAGATGCATGGATTGAAGGTGTAAGTGTTGCAGTGATACAACTGAGCAAGTGTGCATCAATCAAAGTCCATTGAAAAAATTCTGATTTTGGAACAGAAGCTCCCTCTGGACCTGTGATTGTAGAGGCTGGACATGGAATCGATCCATCAACATAACCAAGTAGATTTGTGGCTCGAAGAATATTCGAGAGCTGAGTCTTCCAAACAAGGACATTGGAACCATCAAGTTTGATAGTAACAAAGGATGAAAGATTAGAAATTAACAGAGTGAGATTTAAAAGAAGCAAGGATGATAATGGTGATGCCATGGATTAGTTGCTCGTTGGAGCTCAGAGGCTTTGATACCATGAAACAAAACTGAAACCAATATACTTTTCTTATTCAACAACCCATTTGATAATACATCAGCTATATTTATATACAAAGTAATAAGGAGCTCAACTAATCATCTAGAACAAAATATCTTCTAACAAACTAACTGTAGTCTCAACTGTGTAACTAACTCCTAAACAGATGAACTTCTTGAACTGCAATCTGAGCCAGAGTCACCTAAGCTGGATGCACTACTTGCACCTGAGCTGCTGCACTACTTGAACCTGAGCTGGCTGAACTATATTCCTCAACACTACTAATATTTTTTGCAGCAAAATTTTTATTTTTAGGAAAAAAAAAAATTTGATTACTGAAACTCTTATACATTATAATGTCTGGTTTTGGAAAGAGAAAGACAAAATGTGAACGGAACATAAAGTTCTTTTTTTTTCCCTTCCAAATTCCCATTCTTTTCTAAATCTTTATCCAAATTTGTAATCTAAACATATCATAAAGACATTCTTCCAAGTAATTAACAAAAAAATTTACCAAATCATTACAGCAGAAGGAACAGCAAAGCTGAAGAACTCTCCAACTCCTCGAAACAGCTCGATCGAAACCGGGACCCTAGTTTTTGCACAAGCAGAAGAGTAGTTCATGTACAGTATGAGGAAGATCACATTCAACCAGCTCGAAATCCCAATTGCCAATGCACCTCCTAAGTTATCCAATCCAGACTTAAACACAAGAACCCAGCAGAGAGGTATGTGAAAAACAACAGTGGCACATGAGCTAATGAGCATGGGAATGGTCAAACTTTGCATTTGAAAGTATCTGGTGAGGGGTTGAATAATAGCATAAGCAAACAGGGATGGAATAAGCCAGGTTGTGAATTTACCAGCTTCGTGTGAAATTAATGGGTCTGGCCTATGAGAATGAGTATTTTTCCCATATAGATCCATATTAAAGAGAGAGGGATACAAACAATGATGAGACAGAGAATAGCTGTCTGAGTTTGAGCCCCAAGTTTTTGGTATTGCTGAGCTCCATAAGCTTGTCCACATAGAGTTTCCAAGGCACTAGCCATCCCAAACTGTAGTTTGACAGTAGAAAATGGAGTTAGTTGTAAATATACCAATAATATTGGGCAAATTATACCGGTAATTCTGTATTTTGCCATTTCTGTTATTTTAGTTTTTACATTTTTAAGTGACTCAATTTTGATTCTTAATTTAAATTTTGTATCATTTTGATTCAATTGATAACATCGTTAAAGTTTTTGACAAAAAAAATAATAATTAAATTGATTAAGATTAACCCATTATAAAATTTTGTCCATAAAAACATGGCATATATCGAAATGGGCTGATCCAAGCACTCATAGCATGGGCACAATGGGGACCCTTCTTCCCACTACGAATAAAAAGAAGAGGTTGGCAATTCCTTTGATAAGCAGGATCACCGCATTATTAATTATCTCAATTGATTCTTATCCACCAATTCAGTTTTTTTTTTTTTTTTTTGTCCTCTTCTCGTTGCCCCCCGCGTGTATGTGGGCGTGGTGGGGGTCATCCAAGTGGGGGTCTGGATCATCTCTGAAAAACTTAATGATGAAAATCGAAGAAATACACTAGGATAAGCATCAACAGAGGGGAGACGACTATTTCTGTACAATAATTCTGCGATTACAATAAAAAAAAATGTTATAGTCGAAAACGTAACTCTAATTTTTTGGTAAACTAGGTAAATCTTTGAATTTTTCGCATGTGAATGATTTTTCATTTCTTGTTCCTATTTGTTTATGTTCCGTCAATTCGTAACATGTATTGATACATTTTTTTACCAATATATCAACTGATATGAATCTATATTGATACTTATCTGGGTAATGTCATTTAAAATCATGGGAGAAAGAGGCTTACGATAACACTGAGGCCAGTGACACTGGAGAGAGAAATGGCGATGGAACTGCTAGAGAGAGAGAGTTCACCTAGGTGACCAACCATCATGGTGGATATAACTTGCAACAAATACTGGGATAGACCCACCACCACCATGGGTGCGGCTATGCAGCCCAGCCTTTCACCTCCTCACCCAACACACGCCATGGTAATCCACCACCACCTGTCTTTTCCCCATCTTTCAATAACAACAAACTCTCTTCCATTCTCTCTCTCCCTCTCCTAAGCTGACTGTCTTCTGACACCTTGTAGAAATTGGGTGGGTGGGGGAAGGGAATTTAGAAGAGAGAGTTTGGCACTAGATTTGTTCTTATATATTTATCTCTATCTTAATGAGTCAAAAGAAACTGCGAAGATATATATGAATGTGTTTATTGTGGGATTGTTGGAAAAATATTAATAATTCCCACAATACCACATCACTTATTATACTTTTTCATATTTTTTTATTGCAAAAATGATTTTTCTCCCGAATTTTGTCCCCCCGAATCCCCCCACTGTCCAAAACGATATCGTTTTGGGCAGTTTTTTTTTTCTTTTTTTTTTCTTTATGCAGGTCTGAGACAGAGGGAGAGGGAGAGAAAGAGAAAGAGGGAGAGGAGAGAAGAAGAGAGGAGAAGAGAAAGAGGAGGGGATGAGGGAATGGACAGAAGAGAGGGCCCCTCCGCTTCCACCGTCGGCCGATCGTCGCAGCTCGCAACTCGTCGGCTGCTCGTCGCAGCTCGTTGGCCGATCGTCTCCGCCCCGTCTCCGCCTCTGCCTCCGCCCCTTGCCCAGCCCGATTGATATTGGCCCCTCCAGTCCTTCTTCTTCTTCTTCTTCCTTCTCTTCTTCTTCTTCTTTCTTCTTCTTTTCAAATTCGAGCGATTCGGGGGGGCTCTTTTCGAGCTACATATCACTTCTGTTTTTATTATTGGATACAAAATTATAATATTCTATCTTCTCCATCAATCATAATACCATAAAGTACCACGTGACCGAACTCCAAGAATATCCAATAATCACCCGAGATTTCATATTTTGACATTTTGTTATGCTTTTTTTTTTTTTTTTAAATGACGGAGTGCTCGGATCAACTTATGCACATCTTAACTAATTTTGAAATTCACACAAAATGCTTCCTCTACATGAATTGGACAAATCTCAAGCAAAGTGCCACATAATGATTGTCATTAGTAAAATCCTAATTACATATTTTCATTCTTGAATGTTCACTTAAATTTTATTTTAATTCTTTTTCTTTTTAATTGTAACAACTAAATCTTCAAATTTAATTAGTGTTTTACTATGATCATCCCGTTATCTTACTGTTTGAAATTTGAGTAAAAAACAAAACATGAAGGAGTAATGTAAAATTTGAATAAAAATTAGAGGGAGAAAAGGTGTAATTTTTCATACAATTTTTTGTTCCCCTCTAATACCTTCTAAAATGTACTCATATAAACACTTTCTGTTCAAATGTTGAAATTTTTAAGGGTTAGTTGCAACTTTGTATCTTCCATCAAAATCTTATTTCATTCCCTACACTTTCAATTCTGAGCATCAATCAGTTACATCTTAAATCAAATGGCAATGTTGTATTTCCATCCATCTACATTTAATAAGGTTGACGAAAATTGAAATGTAGAGACCAAAGTAAAATTTTGTTTAAATGTAAAGACTAAAGTGATATTTGAATAAAAATATAAGAGTATTAATGAGACTAAAAAATTGTTACATATACTAGTTCTATCAACCTTATTAATTTTGAATATATGAAAGGATCATATTTCAACTTGACTTAAAATGCAAGAAGTTAACTATCACAATTAAAAGTAAAGGGACCAAAAGTAAGATTATAATTAAAAGTAGAGAGATCAAAATAAGATTTTAATGAAAGTATATAAGTACTAAATGAAAATTAAGTAACTAAAGGACCTTGAAACATGAATTAAAATGAGGATTTAATTATTACAATGTATCAAAATGAAATCCTAATGAAGGTTTGAGAGTGTATAATTTACCTACATATATAATATGCAACATGTTGCAAAATTTAAAATTATTTTGTGTTGTAAGCTATGTTGCTAAATTTAGAGTTCTTAAGCTATGTTACCAAATTTGTTAACCAAATTTCCTTTGTGTCATGTCAGAACATCCGCATCAAGCTTAATAAATTTTGAATCAAATTATAATCTAAAGATTAATTTTCTATTTTATATGGCTCTCTTTTTTAAATACACCCTTTATTAGACTTTCTATTCTAACTTTATTTTATTAAAAATTATTTTATTACTCATTCTCTCAATAAACTAAAAAAGTCAAGACGGTGGGATCAAATCTATCAATAAATACAATGGTGCTCCATGCATCAATTAATGTATACATTAATGTACTAACTAGTGTTATGTCATTATTACTGACCCCGCCTATTATACAAATTACAAATACCCAAAACTTCTAAAATTTTGTCACATCATCTGCTAGTATACTAATTAGTACCTTAATTGGTATATATAATATTATTCTAATAAATAATAAACTATTGAATAGCCATTGAATAGTGCCTCAATAAATTTATTGAATTACTATAACAAATATAAATAATCGCTAGTCATTGAATTGATTTGTTCAGACTAACGGAGCAATATTTTTATAATTTAATAGTTATATTTAGCAAAAAAAATTAATTTGTTGATGTGATACTCTCATGAAGGGCCTTGTATGCAATCTCGCTATCATGTTAATTTGTTTGTCAACTTTCTTGCCTCTCTCTCCCAATTTACGCATATATAAATATTAATTGTGTAATATTGTCTTTATCATATTATGTAGACAAACCAGAAAAAATAAATCAAACTGATTCTTAACTATTATTGTATTATTGAATTACGTCAGCTCTCTCTTGCACCAGCTTTTGGTGTTTGTATCAAATTAGTATATGGTAATCAATCAACATTAGTTAATAGGAAAAATGATGAACAGCTGACTTTTTTTTTTTTAATATATATATTACAATCACATATTTAATGAATAGTTTAGAGACTAGTAAATAACGTATCGTTATCGTTTTTGCTTTTTTTATTATTTATCTAATCGTACAATATCAGTTTCTGTTAATAAATGATAAAATTGATCTTCGGATTAATCAGTTCATTGAACTAAATTCTGAGTTATAAAAAAATATAAGCAAAACAAATGGATGTAAATTGAAATATTCAAATAACACAACACAAATCTCATTTGAACCTATTTAGATAAATTAAAATTAAATTGCCATTTTATCCTTATATAGGTAGATACTTTTTTTTTCTTTTTTTTTTTTCTTTTTTTTGAACATGAAAAAAGGGGATCTATGGTGTGATCACGCCCCCTGTAGGCCCTAGCCCCGGGGTAACCGGTTGCCAGTTAGGAATTAACCACTACCATGTTGGGGACCCACCACCAAGGCACTGGGTGAAGCTCACCTACGCGCTGCAGGCCGCCGAAGGTTCGAACCGGAGTACAGAGGGGAGGTTCTCAAGGATACACTTCCACACTCCCCCAGGATTCGACCCTGGGTCAAACCTGAAACGACTAGGTGCTTTCTCCACCAGGCCACCACCCCTGGTGGTTATATAGGTAGATACTTGAGAAGAAAAAAATTTCTCTTATCCTCTCTATCACATCAACACACACCAACCCCCCTCCCCCCCTCCTCCCCAAAAATCGCACCATCACACCAATCCTAAACCGCACATCACACCAATCCTAAACCGCCATATAGCATCAAACACCCACCCCACCATCATACCATTCTATCATGTAATATATAATGAACAATTTAGGGACGAAAGTTAAAACAGTTGGAATAGTTGTGCTAGTCACACAGAAAGATTTTACAAAATAAGACATAAATGGGAGATTATATCATATTTTGTGAAATTTTTCTGGAGTAACACTGTACAAATAAAAATTTCATATATAATGATTTAATTTATTATAATTTTTAATTTTAAAATAAAATATTATTAAAAATAAATTTATTTACCATAATGACAATACCACATCATTCTTATAAAGTTTTATGTATAAATTTTTTGTGTGTTTAGAATTTTTCATTTTTTGTGTACTTGGAAAAAAAAAAAAAAAAAAAAAGAAAAAAGAGAGAGATTTGTCAAACACTACAACATATAAGGGTTTTAAAGACTAAATATTTTGGTCTTTAAAAGTAAAAATTTTGTTGCAATAGACATTGAGAGACCAATTTCCATCATCACAAGGATATTCGCTAAAAGGTCGTCCCAAAAAGTCAAAAATAAGGCTTTTAGAGATAAAATATTGAAAATGTCACTAATAAATAGGCTTTTAGGAACAAAATAATTTAGTCACAAAATGGTTTATTTTTTGAGATAAAAAATTTGGTCCCAAAAGAATAATAATTCATCACTAATGTCCAATTTCGTTGCGAAAAATATAATAACGACACTTTTCGCAATAAAAATATTTGGTGTCAAAAAAATAATTTTATTCCTAAATTTTGATTTCTAAAGTCTTAATTTTTTGTACTGAAAGTTGAGCAAGTGTTGATGTAATTTTTCCAAACAATTATTATCTTCTTCAAATTCGTGATATCTTTTCATTCTTAATTTCCTAGAAATAGTGAAAAATTGCTAATAATAGTAAAAATTTATCCGCCTCATTTCTCATATGTTAAATTTGGCATGAGAAGAGATTTCAAATATTACGCAAACATTAAGCACATCAATTAAGGTGGAATAAAATGTTAATTCTTATCACTTTAAATGTTATGCCAAAATTATCGTCTTGATTAAAATTCCTCTTAAGCTTCAATATGTTAGGGAAAATATGTGATTCCCCATAAGTAAATCAATCAATGGGAATAAAAATTAATGCGAAAAAATTAAATCAGAAGCAACACAAGAATTTTTACGTGGTTCCCTCAATGTGAGGTACGTCCACGGGATCGAAATCCGATTCCACTATCAACCAAATAAGTTCCAAACGATTACAAACGAGACACCAATGGTCTCACAAAACCACCCGTAGGTGAATTCCAAATAATCACAAATAAATAAGAGGAAAGATCTCACCAAATAGATGAACAAAAATCTTCAGAATCAGAGTTGTAGAAGATCCAAAATAACGAACCAAATCAACACCGAAAACGAAGCAAAGAACCACCCAAATTAATTCTACTGTTCACACCCCCAAATAATTGATTTCACCAAAGTGGAGTATGTGTAACAGCCGTTCTCTTCACCTCTGGATGAGCAAAAAAAAATCCTAAAATATTGTGAATCTAGGGTTTATTATCAAACCTTAGTTGTTTCCAAATTGAATTGGGTCTCCACAAATTAAATATAATATATAAAAATATATTATAATTAATACTAAACCAAATTAAACTTTTTTTCCCAAACTAATTGGGTCTCACACTCCAATAAGGAGGTATACCCAACAATTCTCCCCCTACCGACTTAGGTGGAGAAATCAACCATACCCGTCAAAGTTCGACACTTTAAATGTTTGTCTCTCGACAAAGTCTTTGTCAACATATCTGAAATATTATCATCTGTGTGAACCTTTTCGAGTTGTAACAATTTCAAATCTAACACATCACGAATCCAATGGTATCTCATATCAATGTGTTTCAATCTCGAATGAAAAGTAGAATTTTTACTCAAGTGAATAGCACTTTGACTATCACAATAAAGCACATACTTTTCTTGCTTCAAACCCAATTCTTGCAAAAATTTCTTCAACCATAACTCTTCTTTGCAAGCTTCCGTAATGGCAATAAATTCAGTTTCGGTAGTTGAGAGAGCAACACATTTTTGTAATTTAGATTGCCATGCCACAGCTCCCCCTGCAAAAGTCATCAAATACCCTGAAGTAGATTTCCTAGAATCAATATCACCGGCCATGTCAGAATCTGTGAACCCATCAAGCATCGGCTTACCATCCCCAAAGCACAAACATACCTTCGAAATCCCTCGAAGATATCTTAGAATCCATTTTACCGCTGCCCAATGTTCTTTACCCGGATTAGAGAGAAACCGACTCACCACACCAACGGCGTGAGCAATATCCGGCCTTGTACAAATCATGGCGTACATCAAAGAACCAACTGCTGAAGCATAAGGAACTTTCAACATCTCTTCTTTGTCATTCTCACTTGTAGGACATTGATTTGAACTAAGTTTGAAGTGACACCCGCAAGTGGATAACCAACCGGCTTTGCTTTGTTCATGTTGAACCTCTCAAGAACTTTCTCAATGTAGCTTCCTTGAGACAACCAAATCAGCCCCTCTTTGCGATCACTAACAATTTTCATACCAAGTATGTGCTTTGCCAGTCCCAAATCTTTCATAGCAAAAGACTTGCTCAACTCCAATTTCAACCTGTTAATCATGGTAGAATCTTGACCCACAATTAACATATCATCAACATAAAGCAAAAGAATAATAAATTTGCCATCCGAAAATTTTTTCACAAACACACAATGGTCTGAAGTAGTTTTAGAAAAACCATTATTCATCATGAAAGAGTCAAATTTTTTGTACCATTGCCGCGGGGCTTGCTTGAGACCATACAAACTTTTCTTCAATTTGCAAACAAATTTCTCTTTCCCTTTTTCCACAAAACCTTCCGATTGCTCTATGTAAATTTCTTCTTCAAGATCATCATGAAGAAATACGGTCTTCACATCAAGTTGCTCAACTTCAAGGTTCATACTTGCAACCACGCTAAGTACAACCCGAATAGAAGACATCTTTACAACTGGTGAGAAAATCTCGTCAAAGTCAATACCTTTCTTTTGCCCAAAGCCTTTCACAACAAGACGTGCCTTGTATCTCAGATTCTTGCCATCATTCTTCAATTTGAAAACCCACTTATTTTTCAGAATTTTCCTCCCTTTAGGTAACTTCACTAAATCATAAGTCTGGTTTTCAAGTAAGGAATTCATCTCTTCGTCCATGGCCTTTTTCCAATCACTTTTCTTTGCATGCTCAATTGCTTCTTGGCAACTCTCAGACTCCTCTTGATCGGAAATCAACACAAATTCATTGGGAGGATACTTTCTTGAAGGTTGTCGGTCCCTTGTAGATTTCCTCAACTCAAGTTGTGGTGGCGGTTCATGAGTTGGATGCTCTTCCTCAATTTCTGACTCAACTTCATTAAGATTAGCATCAGCCTCTACATCTTCAATAGGTGGCTGCACATCTCTCCCATTTTCATCATCCACCGAAGATGAAGGAGATGGATCCATGTCAATGAAATCACTAGTTTTGGCTCCGGTTGATCACCTTTGCCAAAGTCTTGAATTGTTTGGTCTTCAAGAAACACAATATCACGGCTTCGAATGATTTTCTTGTCGACCGGATCCCACAATCTATACCCGAATTCATCACGCCCATAGCCAAGAAAAATACATTGTCTTGACTTGCTATCAAGCTTGGACCTCTCATCTTTTAGAATGTGAACAAAAGCTCGGCAACCAAACACTCTCAAGTGCTCATAAGATACATCTTTGCCGGTCCAAACTCTTTCTGGAACATCACCATTCAAAGGATATGAAGGAGACAAATTGATCACGTCAACTGCTATCTTCAATGCCTCACCTCAAAAGGATCTTGGCAATTTAGCTTATGAAAGCAAACACCTTGTTCTTTCCACAATGGTGCGGTTCATCCTCTCGGCAACTCCATTTTGTTGAGGAGTCTTCTTAACTGTCTTTTGATGCCGAATACCTTGGCTGCGACAATACTCATCAAATGGCCCAATATATTCACCACCATTGTCTGATCGGATGCACTTCAATTTCTGCCCTGTTTCTCTTTCAACCATGGCCTGAAAATGCTTAAATACTTCTAGAACTTGATCTTTAGTTTTTAGTAGAAAAGCCCAAACTTTCCTTGAATAATCATCAATGAAAGTAACAAAATAAAGCGCACCACCATGTGTTCTAACTTTTAAAGGACCACAAACATCCGAATGAATCAACTCCAAAACATTTTCTTTTTTAGAAGCAATATTTTTATGAAAAGAAACTCTATGTTGTTTACCCGCCAAACAATAAACACAAGTTTTGAGATGTGTACCTTTCAAACCGAGTAGAAGCTTTTTCTTGAACAATACTTGCAACCCCTTTTCACTCATGTGGCCAAGCCGCTTGTGCCACAATTCGGTAGAAGTATCATCTTCAAGTGCATTGACAACACCTTTACAAATTTTTCCTTGCATCGAATAAAGTGTATGAGTCTTCTTGCACTTAGCCACCACCAAAGAACCCTTTGTGAACTTCTATATTCTATCACCAAATTTGTTGTTGAAGCCTTTATCATCTAGCTTCCTAGTAGAGATCAAATTGAGGCGAATGTCGGGAACATACCTCACATCTTTAAGCAACAACTTGCAGCCCAAATTTGTTTCCAAGCAAACATCACCCATGCCGATAATCTTGGACAAACCTTCATTACCCATTCGAACAGAACCATAATCTCCTTCGGTGTAGGTAGTGAAGAACTCAACTCGAGAAGTCATATGAAAAGAAGCACCGGAATCAATCACCCAATTGCTCTCTTGGCCCACAAAATTGATACAATCATCTTCACAAACAACCATGAGATCATTAGTAGTAACTGCCGTTGTGTCTTCTTGCTTCTTATCCACACTTTTGTCACGCCTTTTCTCCTTATTCTTGAGTTTTCGGCATTCCCGCTTCATGTGCCCTTTCTCATGGCAATAATAGCACTCAATGTCTTTCTTTGAAAAAGAACCATCTTTTGATTTGTTACGGCTTTGATCACGATCATGAGGAGTCTTACTCCTCCCCCTTGTTTTGCTTCGACCTCTCACAAAAAATGCTTCTGAATGACAGGAACCCGCTGATTTTCTTCTAGTTTCTTTATTCAACAAGCTACTAGTGACTTGGCCCATTGTGACAACTCCATCAGGCGCCGAATTACTAACCGTCACAACCAAAGTCTCCTAACTTTCGGGCAAAGAACTAAGTAGCATTAAAGCCTGCAACTCATCATCAAAAACAATTTTCATAGAAGCAAGTTGGTTAACAATGCTCTTTGTTTCATTCAGATGTTCCGGAATAGGACTGCCCTCTTTATATTTTAAATTAACCAACTTACGAAACAGAAAAGCTTTATTTGTGGCTGATTTCCTATCATAAAAGACTTCTAATTTTTTCCATAAATCATGTGCCGAAGTTTCAGTAGCAACATGATGAAACACACTGTTATCAATCCATTGACGGATAACACTAACGGCTTTTCGATTAAGCCTATTCCATTCATCATCTTTCATACCCTCGGGTTTGCCACTATCACCCTCAATGGGTCCATACAAATCTTTACAAAATAATAGGTCCTCCATTTTAGTTTTCCAAGTTACCCAATTGCTTCCATTGAAGCTAGACATACGACCCACATTCCTCTCCATTGATTTACACAAATAAATAAACTTAAATAAACCGTAAGCTCTGATACCAGTTGTTAGGGAAAATCAATGATTCCCCACAAGTAAATCAATCAATGGAAATAAAAACTAATGTGGAAAAATTAAATCAGAAGCAACACAAGAATTTTACGTGGTTCCCTCAATGTGAGGTACGTCCACAGGATCGAAATCCGATTCCACTATCAACCAAATAAGTTCCAAACGATTACAAACGAGACACTAATGGTCTCACAAAACCACCCTTAGGTGAATTCCAAATAATCACAAATAAACAAGAGGAAAGACCTCACCAAATAGATGAACAAAAAACTTCAGAACCAGAGTTGTAGAAGATCCAAAATAACGAACCAAATCAACACCGAAAACGAAGCAAAGAACCACCCAAATTAATTCCACTGTTCACACTCCCAAATAATTGATTTCACCAAAGTGGAGTATGTGTAGCAGCCGTTCTCTTCACCTCGGGATGAGCAAAAAAAAACCCCTAAAATATTGTGAATCTAGAGTTTATTATCAAACCTTAGTTGTTTCCAAATTGGATTGGGTCTCCACAAATTAAATATAATATATAAAAATATATTATAATTAATACTAAACCAAATTAAACTCTTTTTCCAAAATCAATTGGGTCCCACACTCCAATAAGGAGGTATACCCAACACAATAAATGCTTGATCAATCACATCAAAATGGCCGACCAATAATACTACTCGGACTTCAACTTCAATTAAGCATGCAAAGAAATTTTGGAGCCTTTTGTCAAGTTATGTAATGAGTATATGAACTTTTTTTTCTTCTGGTTTGATGATCTTTTAAAGAAATTTTTTTTTTGGTTGTATCAGCATAAAAAGTTTTATTGATGAGAAGAGTAAGATATATGGAAACTTACATCAACAAAGCAAAAAAGTGCACGGAGCATCAAAGCTTACCTCAACAATCCCAATTAAATTGGCATCGCAAAGGAAGCAAATTCATATGTTAGCACTTGACCCAAGATTGGAGAGAAACCAATCAAGAACAACCAAAGAAAACAGAAAACAAGACAACAACAGCTAACAACAGAGAACCAGGCCAAACCAATCAACTGTTCACCCATAATGCTAGAAACATAACAGAATATAAACCAGACCAACCCAGGCATCTACTAATGCTACTGATGCTCCTACCAGACCAGACCAGACCAGACCAACCCATGTTACTGGTGCTTCTACTAACCCAGGCACCTTCAAATCTCAATAGGAAAGCTTGATTTGCCTCCAATTGAGAACAACATCATCAACTGAGAAGGGAAAGTCCTTAAGAGAAGCTTTGAGCCAAAGAGCTAATCTGATCTTGATGAGTTCCCACAAGTCAGTAGAATTAGAATGGGCATCAGTAAAGACAAACTCATTCCTATGCTTCCAAAGAGACCAGAAAACTACTAGTGGAATCGCTCTCCAAATTTTTTTGAGTGGACACTTAAATTTACCACCCATCCACCAATTGAGTAGGCCTGCCACAGATTCTGGAATACACCATTGAAGCCCCCAATCATGTAACACAGATGACCAAATGATCCAAGAGAAAGGGCAATGTAGCAATACATGATAAGCAGATTCAAGAGCCAATTGGCAAAAAATGCACAAGGGTGAAACATTGTTGCCAAGAATACCAATATTGAGAGAAATACTACTGTTTTAATTCTGTTTTTCTAGGCCAACCATCCAAAAAAATGGACTTTGGGGGGTACGATATTGCTCCAAACAAACTTGCTAATTCTGAGATAAGGCCCAAGAAGAGAACTACAAAGAGAGTGTAAAGAAGACACTGAGAAATCACTAGAACCTGTGGCTGCAGATGCCCAAACCAGACTGTCAACACTGCCTTGGCTCAAGGGAGGAGCAGAGGATAATAGAACAATCAACCTAACTTCAACAGCCAATTCCCAAGCATGCAACACTATTCTATAAAGAAAGTTCCAATCACTAGAGCTGGTTTTCCTAGCACAAAAGTGGTGAAGAGATCCATACTTATCAGCAGACAGGTTGAAGAGAGAAGGGAACTCATCCTTGAGACATGCAGATCCACACGATTTATCATGCCAAAATCCGATTTGATTGCCATCCCCCACCTTGATTTGGCAGTTACCCAAGAAGAAGTTGAAAGTGTTCGAACTATGAACTGCTTGTAAGAAGATTGCACAGGAGGATGCCAATACACTCTACCTCAATCTTATACTTACTGCAGATAACTTTTCTCCAAAGTGCATTAATTTGATTTCCAAATGTCCACCACCATTTGAGAAGCAAGCATGCATTAACATCCCTAATCCTTCTAATGCCCAGGCGCCCTTAGGCAACACTCTTTGTAACCTCTAACCATTTCACCAAATGTATTTTTCTTTTTAGATCATTACCACCCCACAAGAAAGCAGCCTCAATCTTTTCAAATTCACAAGCCATGCCTTCAAGCATCTTAAAGAGGGAAAGTGAAAAGAAATTGAATGATTTGTTTTCTTATTTCATAATTTCTTGATTACAAGTATTTATACAAGTGGTTAACAAACTCTTAACTAACTATATCTAACTGTCTGTAGCTAACCAACTCCTACATTCCTCTTACTACTTAAACCATTACACTGAGGGAGCTTGACCTGCTGTTGCAGTCGTGACCTTAGCTACTGGTCTTCAATCTCAGAGTTCAAGTTGATACTTGAACTTATACTCTTAACAGAAAGATAGTACACAGGTAGTCTTGAGAGGACAGACTTGATCAAGTTAACCTTCCTACAAAGGACAACATTTTCCTCATCCAACATGATAGTCTTGATGTCTTAAAGATATGGATATGACAGACAATGAAAATCAAAATGATGTTATGTTCCAATCAGATTTTAATCTTTTCCATTTTATATATAGAGTGAAATTTTCATTTCATTTGATAAAGTTGCAACAAGTTTCAATGAACTATAAGTATTATCTCTTTATAAATTTTCAAACTTCTCTTAAAAGATTTTTAATTCAAAATAAAGTTTTGTTGATGCTAATTTTCTTCATAGAGCAATGACTTGACTTAATCAGAAGAAACAAAAGAGGTAATGATACATATGAAGCTCTAGCATTGAAACAATCACGGAAACTGCTAACCACTATTTATTGCTCGGTATATTCATGTTGACAGGTGTAAAATTTATATTAAAATATATTAAAAATTTATACTTTTTTTAAATTATTATTTGATTTTTAACCAACAATCAATGAACGACTGTCAGCAGGATCCATAATAAAAAAAAAAAGTAATAAACATGAAACAATAGCCAGTATATGCTAAAAATCTCTCTCTCTATATATATTTTAGTTACAACACTGCTACCTACACCCACTGGGGGTCGACCCCCAGTGAGGTGGCGCAGTGCAATTGGCCCGTTTTCTGTTTTTTTTTTTTTTTTTTTTTCTTCCAATCCCGCAGTGCCACGTGGCACTGGGGGTGGTGAGGGTGCCCAATCACTGGGTGTATGCCGCATTTTCCTTTTAGTTATAGGTTGGATGATTGCAACGAATTAATGTACACCACCATTGAAGCCGTAATTAGAATTTAGAATGAGCTAGACAATCCAAATATTCCATGAGAAAATCGTGGATGTAGTCTAATTGATATTTTACCCATGAGAAAGCCACAGCCATTAATAAATTTTCGATAAAGCTTTCTTTTTGTTGATAAAAAACTAATATAGTAATAATTTTTTTGGGAGAGTGGGTGTTTTTTCTCGGGCTCATTAACCTATTTGGGTTTTTTTTTTTTTTAATCCAAAATTAAATAATTAGATTGATTTTTAAATTAATTCTCAGAATTGGTCAAAACATATTTGCAAAATGCATTTTCTGAAAACGTATTTTGTAAATACGTTTTCTATTGAAAATAAATAAATAAAATTTCATTAAGAAAATGTATTTTGTAAATATTTTTTCAACATAATTTTTTTTTAAATAATTAATAAAACAGCTGAAATCATAATTTTTTTTATTATAAAAAGATGAAAACATATTTTGTAAATACATTTTCATCCTAATTTTTTTAAATAAAAAATTGAAAACGCATTTCGTAAATACATTTTCATTATAATTTTAAAAAAAAATTAAATTGTGTTGAAATGATGAAAGTATTTTGTAAACACGTTTTCAATATAAAAATAAAAAAAAAAACTTCTTCTATTTTTTTACAAATGCAAAGCGTAAAAAAATTTAAGTTGAAAGCATGTTTTTAATATAAAAAAAAAAAATTATGTTGAAAAAGAGACAAACGACGGCGAGTGAGAGCTGGGATACAAAAATATATATATATATAATGTTAATAAAGATGCAATGCATTGCAACAAAAAAAATAAAATAAATAAAATGGAAGCGTGTTTTTAATATAAATAAAAAAATAATGTTGAAAGAAAACACTCTTTTTTTTTTTTTTAAATTATATTAAAAGCGTATGTCATAAAATAAAAATAAAAAATCACTTATTTACAAAATAAACTTTCATTAATAATTTAAAAAAATAAAAACTTATTTACGAAACATGTTTTCATTTTAACCTATTTTCTATTAGTTATTTAAAAACAATTATTGATAAAAACGTATTTACAAAAATACAACACTATTAAATATTTAAAAATTAAATAAAAGTATATTTAAGAAATACATTTTCTATTTCAACATACTTTCTATAAATAAATAAAAAAATAAAATTATTAATTGATAATGCAATAACTTTAATGGAAGATTGGTCGGACTGTTCCACGCTTCCAATGGGTTTGCTGGCCTTAGAGTCCTTGAAACGTGCCTGCAAAAAGGTCCAAAGGAGAAATTGACCCCTGACGAAAACTCCGACGATCAATTTAGGTCAGGATAGATTGATTTTGAAAGGAAAGATGGAGAGAGAGAACCAAGGGAGTGAAGAATTAACCTCTAACATATCTCGAAAGCTTCCTTATATCATTTGCTCATCATTTCCTTGTCCATTCTCAGCTGTCTTGTTGGCCGAAAGTCTATGGCCTAGTTAATATCGTTCATGGTGATTCTGCATACTCTGGCATGAGGGGTCTTGCCGCATTTAATGCTACAGTGGACTCATTAAATGGCTGATGTGTAGGTGTAATAACTTTACAAGATCTTTATCTGTTTCACGTGACTGATTCCCTGCATAACAAGTGTTTGGATGCTATTGGTCTTGAGCTAGTATTGGTTTCTCAAAGTTATTGGGCCTTAACACTTGGGCCGTAAGCTGGGGGCTGGGTCCCCTTGGGTACCCATTAGTATCAGTAATCCCTCATTCCCAAGTGCAGCTTTAGACCAACGAAGGGAATAAGAAAGAAAAGAGGAGTCCTCCAAGACGTCGAAGAGAGGACCAAAGGAGAAAGAATGGGGGAGGGGGGATGGCAGACGATTGGGAGCGATCGCGATTGGTGGGGGGTTCAACCAGTGTGGTGGTCGACCACGGAAGAAGCTGGCCGACTGTCATAGAGGCCGATTGCTGAAGGAATCGGTCGTTAAGAGAAGTGACCGACCTACGTAGTGACCGACCATCGTGGTAGTCAACCTCGGAAGGGATCGACCGTGGAGGGAGGCGATCGACCTACGTGGTGACCGATCGACTTGGTGATCGACCTCGGAAGGGATCGATCGTTGAGAGATGCGACCGACCTACGTGGTGACCGACCAACGTAGTGGTCAACCTTAGAAGAGATCGACCATTGAGGGAGGCGACCGACCTACATGGTGACTGACCGACGTGGTGATCGACCTCAGAAGAGATCGACCATTGAGGGAGGTGACCAACCTACATGGTGACCAACCGACGTGGTGGTCGACCTCGGAAGGGATCGACCGTTGAGGGAGGCGATTGACCTATGTGGTGATCGACCGACGTGGTGGTCGACCTCAGAAGGGATCGACCGTTGAGGAAGGCGACCGACCTACATGGTGACCAATCGATATGGTGGTTGACCTCGGAAGGGATCAACCGTTGAGGGAGGCATTTATGGTGCACGGGCTCGAGGGACAAAAAAACACGTAATGATGTGAAGTGGAATGGATGGGGGATCAAAGTTGTACACATGGGGGATGGGAAATGGTAGTAGGAAGTGAAAGGGTTATATAGGGGGTGAGGTAGAAAAGGCAAGGAGTTTAACTTTGTAAAATTTTTCAAAGTGGCAAATTTTAACCGTTATCCTTGGAACATCGGCAAACCTTGGGCATTCAGACTGGTGCAATTTACTTACCTAATTGCGAAAAATTAGTGTATTCCAAACTTTAGGTCTTTCACCTCGGTGGATTCTCCTCTTGTTCACATCACAAACTTCTTCGCCCCCGCAACCGAAGCGATACACAGAAATATGATGGAGATGGCACAAGACAAAGCGTTGGCCATGACATCGGATACATTAGGAGAGGATGACGAAGAGGCATTGGCGGAGCAATATAGAGTGGAGAGGCGTGTGGAATGGGGCGAGGAACGAACCCTACCGGCAACGATGATCTCGGTGGCCCAGCCAATTAGCCAGGTGGCCCCTAATCACTAGCATACCAAGGCGGACAAATGCATGCTAACGGTAGAGAATCTAGAGAAGTTGTGGAGTAGATTCCAGATTCTGGCCAATGTGGAGTTGAGATTACAAACGGTGAAGAAGAGGGCGTCGAATGCACGGCCGATGGAGTTCTCATTGTACGAAGAAGGGCTGACCCCTCCCCCAGCTCGTGGTTGACGTGTTGAATTGATTGGAGGTGGCCCCAGGACAACTAATGCCAAACGCGTGGAAGATTTTCTTTGCCTGTGCGATCGCGTGGCCACGGGCGACCGGATGAGAGAGGATGATGGTAGATGAATTTTTTTCATACTACAAGGCGTCAGGGCAATAAGAGATATGGGTGACCTTGCAAGCAGTAGCTGGGAGGGGATTAATGGTGGGACTACCCTCGTCGATGAAGGGTTAGCGGCCAAAGTGGTTTTTTGTGTCAAGGAGTAGAGAAAAGGGGGTGCGCACAATGTGGAGAGTCCCCACCAAGTCGTTGGAGCCCAAGTTGGACATAGTGGTGGAGAAGAGGGTGAAGTAGGTGAAGGAATGGAAGGAGAATGAAGGGTTAAAATGGGACGACCTCGTCCAGCCTTCAGCCTTGTGTGCCTTGAATCTGGGGCCTAAGCTGGCCAAGGGAGATCCTGCTCCGAATGAAGTGAAGGCGAGAAGGAAAGTGCAGGAGGCGGAAGACAAACGAGCGTTCGCGATGGTAGAGAAATACAAGGAGAAAGAGTTAGGCCTAGCGCCTAAGTAGGATGCAAAGAGGTCAGTTCGACCACGGCCTAAGCCGTTGGGAGAGAAGGACTTGACAGACTTTGTCCCCTTGCTAGCGCCAATGGATCCGTTGAGGGAGAGAAGCAAGAAGGAGGTGGAGCTGGTGTTAAAGAAAAAGAAGAGAAAGGTGACGGGAGATGGTGGGGAAGAAGAGGAATGAGGGGGTGATAGAGATGGCCCCAACTGTTGTAGGGGAGGAGGCAAAAATAGGTGTGGAGGCGGAGGGGACGCCAAGTGTGCGTCAGGAAGGGAAGCAATAGGGGACCGATCGGTAAGGCAGACTGTAATGGACTTGCCCTCAATAGACTTGCCCCCTGGCCAAAAGTTGGGAAAAGAGCAGGGGAGTGGACCAGAGAGGAGCACCGTCGTAGAGTCCTTAGGGACTGCCACTTATCATGTTAAGGCGGTGGCTAGCCATTTAACGGTGGGTTGGGAGGATCCCTCTATAGTGCAACGGGAGGTCAAGGCTGGGGCGAACCATTTGTTAGGAGTCGTTGAGGACGCAGCCGTGCAGGATGTTGCACAATTTACGAAGGTCGACCTCATGAGAGAACTCTACGTAGCGCAGATAGAGACAGCGACTCTAGTAGTCGCTTTGTTGGGCAAGGCAGTGGGGGGCGAAGGTGGAAGCTGAGTCGTTGAAGGCCTAGTTGGAAGAGGTGCAGGCACATTGCAGAACGTAAAGGTGGAGGCGGCCAACTGGAGAAAGGCAGTACGGAGTGCTTACGCGAAGGGCCTGGCCTATGCTCAGAGGGCGAAAAAAGATGAAAGTGTTGACAGTGGTGCAGGGTTATTTGGCGGAGCGTGCCAGAATCGGGCAAACCGAGGTCGCCGCCAAACTGTCAGCCGTTAAAGTAGAGCTTAAAGCGACACGTCGTAAGGTGGTGTCACTAGAGTTTGAATTAGCGAGTAAGCAAAAAACAGCTGGTGAGGCTCAGCAAGCCTGCACCACTGCCAATGAGAGGTTGAAGGAGGCCCTGGTTAACAACGAAGAACTGCATGATCAGGCCTCAAAGGATAAGGAGGAGGTAGATATGTAGGTTGCTGAGCTGAAGAGGGCCTTGATGGAAGAAAAAGCCAAGACAACAGAGTTAAACAAGATGATGGCGTCTGAGTGACGGTGGAAAAATTGAAGCTATCCCCCAAATTCCAAATGGCTATCGATGCAGCTGTGGCGAGGAGCTTGGCCAGAGAGTGAGGAGGTGGTGCTGGGCCATCAGGGATGACTGCTGCTGAGCTGGTGGAAGGGCAGACCAAAGACGAAATAATCCAGAGTTTTCAGTAGTCAAATTATTACAAGCATGAGATGAGCCAGTACTGGGACAGCGGCTGGACGAACTTCAAGTACAAGGCAAAGGAGCTCTTCCCATACATGGATTTTAATGTCGTAAGGTCAAGAGAAGAGGACATTGCCCAGACCCCCCTGGATAAAAGGGGTTGAGGAAGGAGATTTGGTATCCAACGAGGACGATAGAGGTGAAGGCGATGCAGTGTGAAGAGTGGACTTAGGTTTAGGAGTTATTCGTTTTGTGTTCTGGTTGTTGTTGTTGTTGTTGTTATTGGTTTTTTTTTTTTTTTTTTTTTCTGTGAATTGAAATACTCCTTGTAAAGAATGGTGGAAATTTGTAAAGAATTTGTGTTTAAACTGCAAAGATGGGTTTGAAAGTTTGTTCGGTGTTGGCTTTTGTAATGGCTTACTTGGTATGTAATAAATCTGTGTACGTAAATTGGGTGATGAAGTTGTCTATAATATAAGGAAAGGTTGTGGATATTGTATAAAAATGACCTACAGTTTGTAATAAAGTTAAGTTATAAAACTGCTGTTTGTTTTGCCCTTTGGACTGTTGTATACTGAACTGGCTCTACACGTGGTGTTATGTTTCAAAGAACAAGCTATATTATTTGAAAGAAAGAATAAGGGAAATATTATATCAAAGAAATGATGGAGTTTTGAAATTTGGTGTGACTCAGTTTGGCTAAGTCCTTCAGGCTCAGTCTGGCTGAGGCTACGCATAACTCAGTCTGGCTGCGTTCTTTAGGCTCAATTTGGCTGAGACTTGGAGAGTTCAGTCTAGCTGAGTTCTTCAGGCTTAATCTAACTGAGGCTTTGCATAATTCAGTCTGGCTGAGTTCTTCAGGCTTAGTCTAGCTGAGGTTTTGCATAACTCAGTCTGGTTGAGGCTTGGAGAGCTCAGTCTGGCTGAGGCTTTGCATAACTCAGTCTAGCTGAGGCTTTGAGGGCTTAATCTGGCTGAGGCTTTGCATAACTCAGTCTGGCTGAGTTTTTCAGGCTCAGTCTGGCTGAGGCTTAGAGGGCACAGTCCGCCTGAAGCTTTGTATAACTCAGTCTGGCTGAGTTCTTCAAGTTCAACCTGGCTAAGGCTTAGAGAGCTCAGTTTGGCTAAGGCTTTGCATAACTTAGTCTAGCTGCATTCTTCAAGTTCAACCTGGCTGAGGCTTGGAGAGCTTAGTTTGGCTAAGGCTTTGCATAACTTAGTCTGGCTGCGTTTTTCAAGTTCAACCTGGCTGAGGCTTAGAGAGCTCAGTCTAGCTAAGGCTTTGCATAACTCAGTCTGGTTGTGTTCTTCAGGCTCAATATGGCTAAGGCTTGGAGGGCTCAGTCTGGCTGAGGCTTTGCATAACTCAGTCTGGTTAAGTTCTTCAGGCTCAATCTAGCTGAGGCTCGGAGAGCTCAGTCTGGCTGAGGCTTTGCATAACTCAGTCTGGCTGTGTTCTTTAGGCTTAATCTGGCTGAGGCTTGAAGGGCGCAATTTGGCTGAGGCTTTGCATAACTCAATCTGGCTGCGTTCTTCGGGCTCAGTCTGGCTGAGTCTTGGAGTGTTCAGTTTGGCTGAGGCTTTGCATAGCTCAGTCTGGCTGAGTGCTTTAGGTTCCAATTATACAACACAAATAAAAGAGGAAGGGAAAAATGTTTGTTATTGATGTGCTGTGGTGCCACTGTCAACGTATACATTGTATTGGAATGTCAAAAATGAACAAGTGGATCGAATAATAAAATGAACAAAACAACAGGAGAGGACTCCACTTTGTTGAAAATATTACTTCAAGTGCTCAGCATGCCAAGGGTGAGAGAGGTCGCTGCCTTCCATGTCTTGCAGATGGTAGGTGCCTGGGCGAAGGCAGAGATGACCAAGGGGTCATTGTAAAGGTAGCGAACGCCTGTGCAATCCACTTCTGTAACGTTGATTGGCTCAGACCATTGCTTGGGTTACTTGTAGGGTCGGTCCACTGTCGTTACTTCTTGATCTGAGCTTTGTCAAATTTTTCTAAGTTCAGCTCGCTGTGTTGACCAAGATAGTCCACCGTACGCGAGCCCTCTGACAATGACCCTGATTTCTCCTAATGGAGGAGCAGGATCACATTGTGCTCGGGGTTGGTGTTGAGTCTGGTTAGTATTCTGCCTAGGTTGTGCAGGTTGCCTGGGGAGAGTAAGTCGGCGGTTGTGCCTTGGGGGGTCTGTCTGAGGCCTTTGCTGGGGACGGGTTGTCGTGAATCGGCTAAGATGTCCTTGGCGAATCAAATCTTCGACTTGGTCTTTAAGGTTAATACACTCCTCAGTGCTATGGCCGTAGTTTTGGTGGAAATGGTAATACGTGGATTGGTCCCACCGGTTAGAAGAAGATCTCGATAGTTGGGGCCATTTCAGGTTATAGTCTCGTTGAATTTGGTTTAGGACTTGCTCCATAAAAGAATTGAGGGGGGTGTACTGTTCACCGGCCAGGTGGACAGGTAGGAGCAGGTCGGTCTGATCGTGCAGGTTGGTCTGTATACTGGGGAGGTTAGTGTGTATAGTGCGAGGACCTGAGTTCAAGTTCTTTTCTTTTATCTTTAGAGGGTAGGGTTTTAGATGTGGAGTCTTAGAGGGCTGTTAGGGAATCTTCGGCGTTCTTGTATTTTTGGGCTTTGGAGAGAAGGGCGGCCATGGCTGACGGAGGGTTTTTGGAAAGGGAGAAAAGAAAGTTTGACGGGCGTAAACCAGTCATGAAGGCTGTAAGAATGACCTTGTTATCATTTTCCTCCACTTGTAAGGCCTCGGTATTGAAACAGGTGACAAAGTTGCATAGCGACTCTTCTTCCGTCTGCCGGATGTTTAGCAGTTGGGTCACTAGATGTCGCTGTCACTGAGTACTAATGAAATGGCTCAAGAAAGATTTGCTGAGCTGGCAAAAGGAAGTGACAGAGTCTGGAGAAAACTGGCTAAACCAGAGATGCATTGACCTCTTTAACGTGACAGGGAAGGTGAGACACATGATTTCGTCTGGAAAGACATGGAGAATCATGAATGTCCGGTATGCCTTCACGTGGTCGACCAAATCGGTGATACCATCGAAGGTGTTGATCGATGGCATTTTGAACTTGGGAGGGAGAGCTTTATCTCTGATTAAAGCAGTAAAAGAAGAGTTAATGGTGGAGGAAGCTTTGTGCTGCATGTTCTGCATGACGCCTTGCAGCTGAAGCTTCATAGCCCGCAATTCTTCACCCCAAACGGGGGCATTATCCCCATGAGAAGGAATCAGGGGTTGAACACTGCTAGCCTCGCCTTCATGGGCGGCAGCATGGTGCAGTATTATAGAAAGGCGGCGGTCCCTCTTGCCGAAGCTGCGAGCCTAAGAGAGGGAGGTATAGGCCGTTAAGATTCAACGGTTGGGGCCATGGGGCGAAAGGTAGAAATATTCCTTGGGACACCTATGGTGGGAATTTGTGGTGATTGTAGGTGTGTTCCGAATGTAGGGAAACTATTTGTGGTAGTACAAGAGGGATATGTAAGTCGCGCTGGAGTAAAGCGTTGATCAGGGCTTGGTTTTGTTCGGTCAGACGGTTGATGTTGTTGGTAAGTTCTGCGAAATATGGAGGTGGGTTATTTGTGTTAGAGGACTCAACTTCAAGGTTACCAGCATTGTATTAGGAAGTCATGGATCTGGTCGTGACCATCAACCCTGT
Organism: Camellia granthamiana; assembly: GCA_036172215.1. Classification (NCBI taxonomy): domain Eukaryota; kingdom Viridiplantae; phylum Streptophyta; class Magnoliopsida; order Ericales; family Theaceae; genus Camellia; species Camellia granthamiana. The sequence continues at coordinate 148,076,425 of CM069904.1, read as the reverse complement.
TATAAGAGATAACGGGGTTTCCTTTGGTGACAATGAACATAACTATCGACCAAAGATCAATTTCCCACAGACGACGCCAACTGATAATGCAATAACTTTAATGGAAGATGGGTCGGACTGATCCACGCTTCCAACGGGTCTGCTGGCCTTGGAGTCCTCGAAGCGTGCCTGCAAAAAGGTCCAAAGGAGGAAATTGACACCCCGATAGGCACTCCGACGATCAAGTTAGGTCAAGATAGATTGATTTTGGAAGGAGAGATAGAGAGAGAGAAACAAGGGGGTGAAGACTTAACCTCTAACGTATCTCGACAACTTCCTTATATCTTTTGCTCATCATTTCCTTGTCCATTCTCAGTTGTCTTGTTGGCCGAAAGTTTATGGCCTAGTTAACATTGTTCATGGTGATTTTGTATACTGTAGAGTGAAGGGTCTTACCGTATTTAATGCTACAATGGCCTTATTAAATGGTTGATGTGTGAGTGTAATAACTTTGCAGGATCTTTGTCTGTTTCACATAGCTGATTCCCTGCTTGATAAATGTTTGGATGTTATTAGTCTTGAGCTAGCATTGGTTTCTCAAAATTATTGGGCTTTAACACTTGGGCTGTGAGCTGGGGGCTGGGCCCTCTTGGGTGGCCATTAGTATCATTAATGGTTTTTAAAAAAAATTATGATATTTTCTATTTTTCATATGGGAATTTTTTTTAAGGTCCCTAGTATTAAGATTTTATAGGATAAAGGACATGCAATATTTTCATAATGGTTAGGGTCTCTTAACATTTTTCTAGAGAAATTTCGATTCAAAAAAATTTCAAAACCAAAGAAATTTCAAATCAGCGAAATTTCACTGAGTGTGTTTGTGTATTCATGTTTAGAATTTCTCTAGACACATCAGAATCCCCTTAGAATTTCTCTAAGTGTGTTTGTGTGTTCATGTTTAGAATTTCTCTAGGCATTTTCACTGAAATTCTAGATACATCACAATCCCACAGTGTTTGAGAAAATTTACACAGTGACCATAGCTAGAGAAAATTCATACAGTGACCACATTTAGAAAAAATTCACAAAATTACGAGCAGTGACAACTAGAGAAAATTCACATAGCGATCATTGCCAGAGAAAATTCACAAAATTACAAACAATTATTACAATTAGAGAAAATTCACACAGTTCCCATATCCAGAGAAAATTCACATAATTCTCACATCTAAAAAAATTCACACAATTCCCACATCTAGAGAAAATCTACACAGTCCAAAAAAAATTCGCTCTAGTTGAATTTCAGCAGCAAAAAAAGAAGAAACAGAATAATGTTGAATCCTGTCAAATTCTCAGGGGTAAGTAACTCATTGAAACAGGATGGATAAGCAGTAATAAGCACCAACTTCTTTACAAACTAAAACAAGATTAACACATTATAAAGAGATGCATATTCTACATCCAGCCAACAAGTTTCACATTAGGTTCAGACCATATACAATACATGCAGACACACATACCTCTATAAACAATAGGATATTTTCTGCATCAACAAATCCATTGCGAAAATTGGAGAGTTGTGATTGGATTACATGGTTTTTTCGGATCAATCCCGATTTTTTCAAGTTCTAAATCAATTGATTACATGCGGTTCTTGGCAAGTGAATTGGAAAGTTTATTGGAATTCAATGAGAGTTGTGACGATGAGATATGGTAGTCTATGACAAATATTGTGGAC
>CM069904.1:147982208-148067208 GCA_036172215.1 Camellia granthamiana | reverse complement strand
TTCTATTTGACAATACATTTTATCATATGGTTATCTAGTTTGGTATAATTGGTTCATGAGATATGAAATTGGTCAAGATTTTGTACCGTTAAGCCGTACAAACATTTCTCTTTCAAGAAAGTTTCTTTATCCTTTTGATTGAAAAAATACAACTGTGATGTCCTTCAGTTGGGGTAGTTCCAAAAGGTACATAGAATTCGAAGAAAAAAAATGTTATGTGAACATTATATTTGATAGCCTTAAATGATACCAATTATGATCCAAGTAACCGACTCATGAAGTGGGAGCGAGAGCAAAAGCGGGAGAATTGGGTTGAAGATGCTTTAAAGTAGTGGGATCCACTACTTTAAATGGGGCCCATCCCCACTGTTTTAGCCAGTCAGAGAGGAGAGTATTGTTCACTCACTGATAAGTGGGTGAATAAAATAATTATTCCTAGAGTATCCAATCCTAGCCAAAAAGTCACTATAAGTTGTCACATCACTCTCTCTTCTTTTCTGCACATCTTTTTGTAAAAATTCAAAAATGTTTCTAAAATAGTCTGTTCCCAAACGAGGCCTTAATTATTGTTTGTATTTAACCTAGCTTCACAATCTGAAAGACACATACCTAAAATAATAAAATAATTCCTAAAGTACCGAACCCTACTAATATAATTGGGCCAATTGTTTATTCTTTCACTTATTGTTTGTATTTAACCTAGCTTCACAATCTGAAAGACACATCTAAAATAAATTATTAACAGGTGGGAACCACCTCTAAAATAATTTCATTGATATGCGACAGATCATTATCCTACTATTAACTAATGTGCCATATCTATATGAAGGGGCTAATATGTTAAGTGGTGGAGATGCTCTTTCTTCCTCCTTCAACATTGACTTGGCAGAACAAAGAGCATGGAAGGAGGACAAAATTCAAGTAGTCAATCTCCTTTAATTCCAAACCAAGAAAGAAATGACCATGACTCTGATGGAGAGGCACATCAAGTAGGTTGTGGGGCAGAAATACTTGAAGAAGCAAAGAAACAGCTAGGATTAGCAGGACCTCTCATAGCAGTTAGCTTGTTGCAGTACTGTTTACAAATGATTTCGATCATGTTTGTCGGCCATCTCGGCGAGCTGCCTCTCTCCGGTGCCTCCTTGGGAACTTCCTTTGCTTCAGTGACTGGTTTCAGTGTACTGGTAAGTGAATTTCAGCTATAGTTTTGTTGGGATATTCTCATATATTTGGGTGTGGATGCACTCATAGCTAGACTTGAGTCATGACATTCATGTTTTGGGCTTATAGCCAGGCAAAACCAGACATTGTCTGGTTTCCCTGATAGGCTTGGGCTAGTATCTTCAGAATTTTATTATTGGGCTCAATTGGGACCTCTATATCTTCTCAGAAAATGCAGAGTTCACTTGTGTTACAATGCAATTGGGCAAAGATGCCAAGAAGCATAATCAAATTATAAATGGCCCAAGGTTAGTCTTTAGTTTCCACAATAAAGGCCTAAACTTATGTCAACCAATGTCTAAGGTATTTGTGTTTTTTTGGTCTTTAATGAACTTGTTATAAAATATTTGTCAAAATTTTGTACTTTTTTAGGTGATTCTAGACTAGAAGCTCCTAAATTTGTTTTAAAAAAAAAAGAAGACAAAATTTGAAATAAAAAAAAAAAAAATCCTAAAATTTAAAATGGATCAAATTATAAATAAATAAATAAAAAGCCAAGAAAACTGACTTGTTTTTGTCTTCAATGGGATTTTGTTTTTTAAATTTTAGCAGCCTCTAGTCTTGAATCACCTAAAAAGTACACAAATTTGACAAATTGATTTTAAAAAGTTTACTGAAGAAAAAAATCGGAAGAAAATTGGCTTAAAAAAGTGGTTGCTAAAGAGCAAAATTTAAGATATGCTATCAGGTCAGATTCAAAATATACAAATTCACCCACAATTTCATATACAAAAGAAAAAAGAAAAAAAAGTACCATATGCCTTTATGGATTTCCTGATCACTTGGGCTTCAACATGTCACAGCAAATTTGGAAATTTAGCTTGGAGGTCATAAACTTATCAATACATTACTCTCTTAGCCTCATTTCTTACCACCCAAATCTACATCCTAAAGCATTTCTAAGCTCCCTCACAACTTGTTATGTAGTTAGGAATGGGAAGTGCATTGGAAACACTATGTGGACAAGCCTATGGAGCCAAACAGTACCATATGCTCGGTGTTCATACGCAACGAGCAATGCTAACACTTGTAGCTTTAAGCCTTCCTCTAGCATTGATTTGGTTCTACACAAGCATCATCCTGATTACTTTTGGTCAAGATCATGAGATATCAATGGAAGCAGGAAAGTTTAACCGTTGGATGATTCCGAGCCTTTTCGCCTACGCATTGCTTCAATGTCTAAATAGATTCTTACAAACTCAGAACATTGTTATTCCAATGATGGTAAGCTCTGGAGTCACAGCTCTGTTCCACATTCTCATATGTTGGGTCTTTGTGTTTGAAATTGAACTCGGAAGCAAAGGTGCTGCCTTAGCAAATGCCATCTCAAATTGGGTTAATGTGCTCTTGCTGGCAATTTATGTGAAGTTTTCACCAGCTTGCATGAAAACTTGGACTGGCTTTTCAAGAGAAGCATTGCATGATATTCTTAGCTTTTTGAAGCTTGCCTTTCCTTCAGCAACTATGATTTGGTAAGGCACTATTTGGCATAAACTAAATAAGTGCACTTATTTAGTTGCGTTCTTTGTTCCTTTGATCTAGATTCTAGAGACATCCATTTTAAAATTTTAGTCCATATTTAGTAGTCACTGTAGTACTTTTCTGATCGATGCTGCTATATATCACCGGAATATTTTATTGAACTTTCTTTTTACTTGGCTTTTCATGTGGCATGGTTGGTCCTATTATTTTTTAGCATTTGTTTTATAGATACACGTAAGCGAAATAAAACCATTAAATATATCTGGTGACAAATATCATTTTCTTTGTTGATCACCACTAATAATGACTGACTATACATGTATACTTATTTATGTTTGTTTGGTAACTTTTTCTATTATTTGAGCTGCAGCGTTGAATATTGGTCATTTGAGATGGTTGTTCTGTTATCTGGTCTTTTGCCAAATCCACAACTAGAGACATCCGTATTATCAATAAGGTGTGTATTCTGTTGAAGTTCAAGAACTCCATAGTCATGAATATGAAAAATAGTTAACAGAACTTGCATGGGTGGCCTCGTGGCTAAGGGTTTGAACATAGGAGCTCCACCGTGGGGTAATTCTCCGATGTTCGACTCTCACATAACGCAACACTCTCTGTCTTAATTGGTATGCGTGAATTATAGGTGATTGTGCATTTTCAAAACTTATTCACAAGGCCTTGTACTGGATGATAGTGTAAGCCAATCGAAATTCTCCATCACCAAAACTAAAAAATAAAAATAGTTGACATAGATTTGACATTTACAATCAGTTGTTATTTTTATGGATTGACAATAAGATTTACATGAGTTATTGTTTACTTTTGCAGCCTCAACACATGCTGGATGGTCTATATGATCTCTGTTGGTCTTGGTGGTGCAATAAGGTCATTACACCGATTGTACTGGTTTTCTCATAACATCTCTGGAAAAACAAGAAACAATTTACAACCAAAAAGTTCTGTCTTCCATTGTTTGGCCTCTTAACTAATAATCATTGTTCTTGTTATTATTACAGTACAAGAGTTTCAAACGAGTTGGGTGCTGGGTGCCCACAAAGTGCACGTTTGGCTCTGTGTGTTGTGGTTGTAGTGGCCATTTTAGAGGGTACAATAGTTGGAACAACTACTATTTTGGTTCGACATGTATGGGGAAAGCTCTTTAGCAATGAAGAAGAAGTAATCAGATACATTGCTAAGATGATGCCATTGCTTGCACTATCTGATTTCTTGGATGGTTTCCAATGTGTGCTTTCAGGTTATTTATTATTTATTATGAGCTTTTTACCCATAAATTTTATTAGTTATGGTTAGGGGAGTGATTGGTTCGGTTCCCGTCAGCTTGAAAGAAAATTTATCACCAAACTAAACCTTTCAGTTTTGTTAGTCAAGGAACCGAAACTAACCACTTGTGGCAGTTTGGTTTTTATCAGATTTTGAAAAACCAGCTGAAATCAAATTTTCGGTCGGTTTTGAACGATCAAATCATGTAACTAACTTTTCTCACAGCTATAATCTATTTGGTTGTGCTATAGCACACCCCTCTTTTCGATGCATAGCATATACACTTGTCATTTTGTGCCTACCCCAAAATTAGTTTGGGGCACAACCAAAACAACCATTTTGGGCATAGCCAGCACCATTTTGAGAAATAACCAAACATTATTTTGGGTTGTAACAAAGGCTGAGCCACTTTGATTTGATCATAGATGAGTCCCACCATCACTTTGTGACATAATCAACAATATCATTTACATATGATCACACCTAGTAAGGGGTGTATAGTACTAAATACTTGATCTAATCTACATATTGGATTTTTAGGGGCTGCTAGAGGATGTGGCTGGCAAAATCTGTGTGCCTTCATCAACCTTGGTGCTTACTATGTTGTGGCAATTCCTTCTGCTGTGCTCCTTGCTTTTGTTTTCAATTTTGGAGGCATGGTGGGACTCTCTCTTTCTCTCTCTCTCTCTCTCTCTCTCTCTCTCTCACACACACACACACACACACACACACATATGACCAACACTTGAAAATATCTAAATTGTTACAAGCAGGGACTTTGGATGGGAATCATCTGTGGACTGTGTGTACAAATTATAGCACTTGTTACAATAAATCTGTGCACTAACTGGGATCATGAGGTAATTACTTTCCTTTATATAGCCTCTAAAACATACTTATTTTTCTTTCGTGTAATGTTAGGATAATCAAATTATTATTCTTAAAATTATATACCAAATTTTATTAATGTATTAGCAGTATAATAAATGGAAAGTGGACTTCCCTGCATTAATATGCTGATGACATATCATTTAATACATAACTTCTAATTTAATTGTTTGGTCATCACATCGATACTCTTTTCTTTTCACCAAGGCAATATGCATCAGTTGGCTACGGAATCCAATTACCTTGACCTGTTGCTTCATGGTTTTACCATTTAGGAAAATCTTATACTGGCAATGTTCTGCTGTCGTCACGATTTATGTACTGTTATTATCTTTTAGTAATTATCTATATTGAAATACTTTAGAAATTGTTTGAGCAATCCAATGGTTAAAGTTGTTCTGATCAAATTGATTCTCTTAAGAGCAATGCATGTAGGTGAACTTTATAAAATGGTAGGGTGAAAATAAAATGAAAAAATAGAATAACTTTTGAGTGACAATGCATGCCTGTACCCTATATTTGACAGCATCAAAACCCAACTCCACATAGCCAAATCTTTACACCAGTGGACATAAGCAAACAGATTTTACATGTACTTGTTAATGTGAATTCAGCTATCTTAGTACGTAGCAGTAGAATTAACTTGTTGGTTCTTCTTTCCCTCTAACAAGAGGGGTATCAGTTATGTGGTCTTATATTTCAAAGGCTACAAACAGAATTTTTGTACAGAAATTTCATACAGAATGGTATGGTTGTTTGTGATCCTTTCATTTCTAGCTAAAACACCCACTATTATGCCTCATAACTACAAATATGTCATTGCCACATCATTCTAGATGCAATTTATATATACAAATTATGTTTGTAAATCACTTTTCTATTTGTATGCTTTCTTGAATAACATCTTTCTTTATCTTCTCAGGCAAGGAAGGCTTTAAACAGAGTCCAAAAGACTCACATGGTTGTTGGTGACTTGGTGACTACATAACACCATAGAGTTGGCAGTCAGAAAAAACACAGCTAATTAAACTAGGGTTAATTATTTTTTTTGTCCCCAAGATAGGATTTTAGTCTCCTATGTTTGAATTGTGTTAATTTAGTGTTCCAATTTGATTTTCAATATTTAAATTGTATGAATTTGGGACCCAATATATAAATATTGAAACTAAAATGATACAAGGCTTAAAGTTGATTAACCCATCAAACTATGAATGCATTCTTCTGTTGGGCAAAAGAAACGTACTTCAATAATTAAAGTTGATTGATATTCTGATGTACCAAAAAAAGAAGGAAAGAAGAAAAAAAAGATAATTAAAGTTGATTTTGTTGATTAACCTATTGAGATGCACATAAATTTAAATATTGAAAATTAAAATGGCACTGACATTTTAAGAACAAAAAATATAATTAACCCTATATTTTATATATCCTTTACCCTTTTGACTGGCAGATTGAGATTAATGACCAAAAGTTGCCTTATTTTTATTAAAAACGTGTCATGCAAACATCCATGATAATAATACTAAAGTTACACATAACAAGAAGAACCCAACAATTGTTACATCAGAAGAAGCTGGTAACATGGATCCAGGGGTCATCATTTACGGCGGGATTTCAGCTCATTGATCAAACCAACAACATCAGCATCAGACGACCCACCTGGTTCAACAGCTTTCTTAGCCTTTTCACTCAACTCTCTTGCCCTCCTCCTCATCTCCTCCACCTCCCCACCACCACCCATCAGTCGTTTCACCGCCGTCTCCACCTTCTCTCTCGTGACCGTCACCTTGGGTTCCCAATGCAACGACATCCACTCCTCGTTCCCCACCCGAATCCCCGTCTTCAACACATCCACCACCAAACTCTCAATAAAGAATTGCTCTGCTGCTAACGGCCACGTAATCATCGGAAGACAAGCACATATTCCCTCCACCGTCGAGTTCCACCCACAGTGAGTCATGAACCCTCCCACAGCACGATGTTCCAAAATCAGCAATTGTGGGGCCCAACTCCTCACTATCAACCCTTTCCCCGATTTCGTCATCCTCTCCTCAAATCCCTTTGGAAGCACTCTCCTTCCACTGCCTTCTTCGTGCTCGCCGCTCTCTGGCATATATCTGGCCACCCAAATAAACGAGTGGCCAGAAGCTTCCAGAGCTTCAGCAAGCACGAAGAACTGTTCGGGAGCCATGCGAACTTGACTCCCAAAACTAACATAAAGAACTGACTTAGGTTCTTTGGAATCGAGCCAGTTCAAAATCGTAGCTCCATCAATGGAGTTGTTTTCGCCTCTCTGGGCCTTTTCTTCGTAGTTTTTGTTGAAGAGATAAACCGGTCCAACGAGCCATAGCTTTCTTCCCATATCGTTCTTGAAATACTCGGCATAAGGGGCTTCCAAGTCGTAATAGCTGTTGATTATAACTCCATGGCTCTTCAACTCGGCATCTACAATGGCTTCAAAAACTTTGGCTCCTTTAGGTTCAGTGGTAAGCCAGCTTTGCGTCTTAAGCCTTGTGAATTCGATGTTGTGATTGGGATTGGGAAGACCTGGCAGAGCAAAGGTTGCCTTAGCGGAATCTACCTGTAAGAATTTAATTTTAATTTAATCCAATAATTGTATTCATATGATCTTATCAATTTTTATTTCATATATGAGAATGTAGTATGAAAGTGCACAACCTTTTAAGTTGTTTTGATTTAGCTGTGGTCCCTTTTTCTATTCTAATCCTACGCTCAGTAACTGTTTGAAAAATCATTGCCATGTCGGGGACCTCACAAGGTCTGTTTTGATAATTCAATTCACTCATTTTAAGGTGAATTATATTTTATATTTTTGCAAATTAGATTAAATTTTATTTTGATTAATCATTTTTTAATTGTATCACTAGATCTTTTGTACTTTTGGTCAAGGTACAATATAACTCTTTTATTATTGGACAAATTACGACGATAGTCTTTATATTTTTGTTTTTATATCATTTTAATTCTTGTAATTTCAAATGATTTTTTTAATTTTGTCTCAATTTAATCCAATTAATTATAACTCTTAATAGTTATTTAAAAAATATGCACATAAATGTCATATGTTACATTATAAATTTAAAATTATAATACAAAGAATAAACTGAACGAATAAACTCAAGAGTAAAATTATAAATTTACCCCACTCATGAGTTAAACTTAACGAATTTAGTAATATTTTTTTCTTAAAAAACACAAATGATATTATTAATCGGACTAAATTGAAATAAAATTTAAAATTAAAATCAAGTCAATTGAAAATATAAGAATAAAAATAATACAAAGAACAAAATATAGAGACCCCGTGTAATTTATCATTCATTATTTGGAGTTAAATTTCCTAGTAAATTGTCAAGTGACTCTCATATTATTCATTTCTTAAGAAAAAATTGTATTTTTCTTCTCTTTCTATTTGTCCTATATTTTTAACCTTTTAAGATACAAGCTAAGTAGTTTCACAGCCACTTCTTTACGATTCTCGCATTCCATTTACAGAGATTTTGGAGGAATTGCACACACAATTAGTGCGTGCAGCGTTTCTAGCAACAGTAATTTCGGATCACAACAGATAATAACTACTTCACGTGTTTATATGTACATATTTTAGCAGAAGTTGAGAGACAAAAGGACAGTTCAAAGCTGAGAAAGGGGCAGTGGCGGTGGCGGAGCCACAGTGGGTACAAGGTCACGTGCCCTTGGGTTTCGGAATAATTTTTTTTTTTTAACAAACATAAAGGAAGTATTTTAAATTAAAAAAAGTTTAAAATATTAGAGTGAAATATCAATGACATTTTTAAAATAATAAAAATAATAATCGTTGTTTTTTTTTATTGAAAATAAAGACATTACGATAAATTATATTATTATTTATGAAAATTTCAATACATTGGGGATTTCTATCATTATTGACATACAATTATAATTAATCTCAATAAAGATATAAAATTTATTGAATTGTTAGTTACATTTGACATTTGAGGTTCATCCTCTATGTGCTTCTTTACTGTATGTTGGTGATATCATATGTCAATGATGACGTAGTATTACTATTATATTGAATTTGTACTGAAATTTTGTATAAAAAATTATTTTATCATTATATAATTTATTTTAAAACTTATATCCATGACTTTTTTTTTTTTTATATTGTCCATGATATATTAGTTACAAATAATATATATATATATCTTTTTTGAAGTCAATCGTAAAAATTTATGTAAAATATTTTTGTAAAAATTTTTAATGTTATAATTAATAAGTGATTTAATTTCTTGGCTCCACTATTGCGAAGGAGTTAGTTTTTTTTTTTTTAAATTTTAAAAATAAATAAATAAATAAAGGGCAGGGGAGATTCATTTTTTAAACTCAATAGGCCTAACTTCATTTTTTTTTTTTGGATCAAAAGAATATTATTTGTTTAAAAGGATATATATATATATGTATATATTCAAAACTTACATATTTATATAATTAGGATTTTTCTTAAGTGTGCAACTTACACCTCCTTTTGTGTAAGTTGCACACTTACACCTCCTGTTTTATGTTTACACCTCCTATTTATACCTTTTGTGTTAGTGACATATAGCGTGCAATCCTATAATTATCTATTCAAATATAGAATATTGGTATAACTATCGCCTACCTATACAATCATCTATTCAAATGTCTCATTATTTGTATATATGTTACTTAAATATCCACCTCACTGCTCCTGGCTATCGTCGGCCACTCTTCAGCCAATTTTTCAATGAAATAAAAAAATAAAAATACCTTATGTTGGGGTGCATGGCGCCTGGTGGCCTCTTCGCAACATAGAGGGAACAAACCGGTAACGTGGAAGACGATCCTCGGAATCCCGAGCCGAGCACCGGACTCCGCCGTCCACGGATAGAACATGTCGCTGACAAGGCAGTCGGGGCGGCGATCTCGTAGAATTTGCTCGATCGGTTCTCTCAGTTTCTCGATGAACAGCTCTTCGTTCAAATTAATGGTGAAGATAGAGAGGAGGTTCTCGCATCCCTCGGGCAAGTCGAAGGTGAGGAAGTCGATGTCGCGGCCGAGGGATCGGTCTCGGTCGACGCCGTCTTGGAAGAGTTGGAGGTTGTCATGAGTTGTTAAAATGGTGACTTTGACACCATATGAAGCAAAGAGTCTGGCTGTGTCTATCATTGGAATCATGTGGCCTCTTGCAACTATCCATGGCAAGAAGAAGATTTCCACCTTCTTATCTTCTGAAGAAGCCATGCACAGAGAAAGAAACAAAAGACCATATAGAGGGAGCTAGTGTGTAAGAAATGTGAAGCTCACACTTGGTTGCTCTGAAGAGCAGTGCGATTTATAAGGGGTGTTTTTTAATTCTACAAAATTCGATCACAAAATCAAATATTATATATTTCGGGCACTATTTTATATGAGAGAATTCTATCCAGGATGCAAGGTTTTAAAAACCGGACCGGTGAGCGAACCGGAAAAATGATCGGGTGGACGGGTCACCGGTTCAACCGGTGGGTTGAACCGGATCGAACCGTGACGTCATAATTATGTCATAAATAATTTTTTTTAAATATAAATTAATAATTTAAATATTAAATTTTCAATTTTTTTTAAAAAAATTCTTAAATATTTTTAGTGATGTTTTTCTATAATTAAAAAAAAAATCCTCAATATAAGCCATAACACTTCTTCACATACTAATCCAAATTATCACCACTGAATTCATGGGTATCCAAATTATCATCAGCAGCATAAACAAATCAAGAAACAACCCAGAATAACATACCCACCAAATCACAATTTAACTTCATAAATATTTGAAAATTAAGGTCATTTAATATTAAATTGACTGGTAATATGAATATTGACCTGTTTCACAATCTGATTAAAGTAAAATCAAAAACTCAATCAAAGTGAAAGCAAGAGAGAGATCTTCAGATATTTAGGCAGGAAAAATAAGAAATTGATAGAAAATATCACAATAATATCAACCTGTAAAACAATGAGTTGCCACCAAAAAAAAAAAAAGAGTAAAATGGTGTAAAATGTTTCAGATAAAGAGATAAAAGGGATGAGAAGTACCTTTTGGGTGAAGATAATGAGAAGGGTTTCTTCACAAATGCACTCTCTGCTTCTCTATACCCCTTTGTCTCACTTTAGTCTTCACTCTCAACTAAGAAGTAGTCGTTTGACATTGGGAAATTAGTGCACCATTTCAATTCAAAATATGTTTTCTATATATCTATGATCTATCTATAAAGGGGGGAAAAAAATTCTGAAGAAAAAAATAAAAAATAGAAGAATAAAAAATCTGTATATATTTTTCAATCTGAAATTTTTTTGTGAGAATCTCTATATATTTTTCAATCTGTAGAAAAAAATAGAGGAAAAGGAAAATCGAAAACAAAGAAGTGGAGAACAAAGAAGGAGATTCAAAGATTCATCAAAATAATACCTGGAGTAGAGGCTGCTGGCGGTTGTGATTCTTGGCAGCAATGGTGGTGAATCAGTGTGTAAAGTTGAGAATCTTGCTTGATTGATTCGTTAATGGCGAAAAGAAAGAGAGAGATAGAACGATGCTCTAACCGAGGGAAGGGAGGAAGAGACCTGTGTGAGTGTGAAGAAGCCCTAGATCGGATGCTCTACAGCCGCTGAAGAGAAGCAACAAAAAATAGAAACAGATCTGAAATTTTTTTATATATATATATATATATAGTCAAACCGCCCCGGTTCAATTAACCCAGCACTGGTTCGAACGGTTCACCGGTTGAACCACCGGTTCGAACGGTTCTACGAAAATACACCGATTTTTACATCTGTCCGGTTTTAGAGGGTCAACCGGACCGGAACCTCACCCGGTCACCGGTTCAACCGGTTCAACCGGCCGGTCCGGTCCGGGTTTCAAAACCTTGCCAGGATGGACCTATGCGTGGACCAACAGGGGCCACGGCCCCCGCTTAAATTAAAAAAAAAAAATTATATTATATATTATTTTTGAACCTAATATTAATAATATATAATTGTGTAGGAAATATGTTCCTCTTTTCTCGTTGTCATCAAGTAGTATGAGCCTCAACTATTCATTAGATGGGCCATTCTTTTTTCTGCGCCTCTTCTTTCCAAAAAAAAAAAAAAAAAAAACACTCAAACATAAAATAAAGAATAAAATATAATTAAAAATTCATTTCTTTTTATTCATCTATTAAATATAATTTTTTACAGACTCTTTACTTGCGTACATTAAAAAGGAAATTGTGAAAAATTTTATTACAGAGTCAATCATTAAACACTTTTGAGATATAAAAAAACGTCGAGTTCCACTTTGATAGATGATTGAGTTGATTTGTATAAAGAATTATTTAATACATGACTTTGTTTTTATTTATATATTAAATTCACTAAATATACCTATCTAAAAAAAAATACTAAATATATGATTGTTTTATTTTTTAGTACTAATTTAATATCAAATTTTGGTTTATTTTTTGATTTCAAAAAAAAATAATAGTTTATATTAATTCATATAAAAAAATTATTCATGTCTTGGCCCTTACAAATGAATTCTCGATTCCGTCCTTGTATCCGGCCAATTCTGTAATTAGATTATGTAGGTATCATCTTGACATAGTAGTTTTAATCAATGACATAAAATATAAAAAAGAAATTACGAATGAAATAATATTGATCCACTTTTATTACTGATAATTAAGGGATAATTATTCAGTAATTCTGGAGTATAGACACGTGATATTTCATAATATTATAATTGGTAGAAAATGTGGATAAGTGAGGTACTGTGTTGAGTGATTAAAAAACATAAAAAGGAACATTAAATGATGATTAGTTAAAAAATACAAAAAGTAATATTCTAAAAATATTGAATAATTTCTCTTAATTAAGAGATTAAAAATGTCCATTCATTGGTACTTCGTTAAAAGTTCTATGGTTGGTTTTGTTTGATTTGATTTGATTTGATACTAAGGCCTTGTTTGACGTGTTTGCTAATTTGATTTTTTTGGATAAATTAGTCACAAAAAAATAAAATAAATTAAAAAGTTAATAAGACAAAATTTCATATCTAAATTATAATTATTTCACTTTTTATCTCGTAAAAATAAAAAAAATCAACCTAAACAAACTTTTTAGCCCCAGACTAATAGCTAAAAACCAAAAAGTAAACACACTTTCCAAACGAAATATAAATTTAGAATTAACTCAATCATAATCTGATGCAATTTTTGAACCTAAAACCAAACCAATCATGCACTAGAATCAATCAAACCCAACCCAATATAGCTCGGGTTGATTGGGATTAAAACCATGATTCCTCTATATCAAAAATAAATAAATCAATCAATAATAAATAATCTAAATAAACAAATCTTTAAAAAGATATATTTATATATGCCATTTTCCTTAATAAATACAAGTAAAAACTCTCTTATTCTTAATTTTAAATGTAGATGTATATATATAAGTCTTACTAATTTGACATAATTAATTCAACTTTCCTTTTAGGGTTAGTTTGGCATGTCGCTTGGGGCTAAAATAAACATATAAGACAAAATAGACTATTTTAGTCAAATAAGACAAAATGTCACATCTAATCCATAATTATTTTATTTTTTCTCTCGCAAAAATCAAAAATATATCCCAAACGAAACTTTTTAACTGCAGGCTAAAATAGTCAAAAAATCAACTCACATCTCAATCGAGCTCTTAGTAAGATTAAAATAAACAAAATTAATGCAGATAGTGTATAGACATACAAAGATAATAACCGATAAAATATATTTTTCAATTCAAAAGAGATGATCAAATTATTTTTCAATCAATATAACTAACGGCTATTTTGAGAAGATGGTTATAATCAATTTTTTGGTTAAAAGTTACTTATAAGCTTCTTATAAGCAATTTTGTTATAAGAAAAAAAGTGAGTTATAATTTGGGAAGTGGATTATAACCTACTTCTCAAAATGGGCCTAAATATGACTAATGAAATGAGAGTAGAGTGTTATGAAAGTTAGCACACGTGTTATGACAAATCAGATTTTTATTAATTACGTTTAAGAATAAAGATTTGTGCCTCGAAAATTTCCGCCCCGAATGCCCCTAATGCCCAAAACGACGTCGTTTTGGGCATTAGGCATTTTTTATTTTATTTTTTTTTCCTTTTGTTTCCGCCATTTTCGATCTGCAGAGCTCAGGAAGAGGGAGAGAAAGAGAGGGGGAGAGGGAAGAGCTCGTCGGCCCAGCCGAGCTCATTCGCCCAGCCGTCGCCTCCGAGCTCGTCCGCCCGCCGCGCCTCCGCCTCCGTCGCCTCTGCCATCGCCGCGCCCCCCGCCTCCGTCGCCTCCGCCATCGCCGCACCCTCCGCCTCCGCCTCCTCCCACTGGTATGGCCCCCTCCAGTCCACTCCTCCTCCTTCCTCCTTCCCTCCTCCTCCTCCTTCCTCCTTCCCTCCTTATTCTTCTTCCTTCTAATGCCCAAAATGGAATTCGGGGCATTCGGGCCTCCGATTTTCGAGGCACAAATCACAGCTCTTACGTTTAAATATTTGTATACATTGTATATATGACGTTAGATGTGTTGTTTTGGAAAGTAGTTAAAATTTAAGTTGCATTTGGTAGAGTTTTATAAATATGATTTTGAGAGTATGAGTTTTATTTTGAGTTTGTGAGTTGTGGAATTATAATTTGAGTGTAAAAAATTTGTTTGGTTATGATTTTTGAATAGAGTGTTGAATTGAGTTTTGAATTGTATGTGGAATTGAGTTTTGAAAATTTGATTTGACATGTGAAATAAGAAAATTTGTTTGGTTATGAGTTTTGAAAAGAGTTTTCAAAACTTAATTCAAATTGTTATAACTCATAATAAAACACACTACTTTCACACTATTGAAAATTCTGATCAACACTCATAACCAAACCCTTTTTAAAATTCAATTAAAAAAATTATTATTAACAGAAAATAACATTAATCAATTTTTTAATTGAAAATACTACAAAGGAAATAATTTTTTTTCAAAATAAATATTCAAAAAATTTAAATCATAAATATTTAAATAATTTAAATAATCTAAATAATTTAATTAGTAAAAAAATTAAAATAAATATTCAAAAAATTTAGATCGTAAAAATTTAAAATAATTTTAATATTCAAAAAATTTTAATAATTTAAAATTTTAATATTGTAAATTTAAAGAGAACTTTACACTCAAATCGTAACCAAACACATAAAACAAAACTCAATTAAGAAATTATTTTTAAAACTCATAACCAAACGCATGACTCAAAACTCTATACTACTTTCACAACTCTACACTCAAATCGTAACCAAATACATAATAAAAAAAATTAAAATATTTAAAAATATTTTTATAAAATAGAGTTTGAATTTATTTTTATAAAATATTTTAAAATTAAAAAAATCGTAACATATAAATATTGAAATATTTAAAATCTTAACAAAATTAAAATATTTTTAAAATATTAAAATATTGATTTGAATTGAGTTTTGAAAAGGGTTTTGAATTATGTGTTTGGTTATGAGTTTTGAAAAGTAATGATTATATTTTGAATTGAGTTTTGAGAAATAGGTGTAAAATTATGATTTGAAAGCTCAAAATAAACACCACACTCAAATCAATGAGTTCGAATCTTCGGCCGCTCTTTCCTGCGGCCTTCCTAACAGCACTACAAAACGACGTCGTTTCGTATATTATTATTTTTTATTTTTTATTTTTTTTTTTCCTTTCTTTGTTTCTTATTCAGCTTTCCCCTTTCCTTGTTTGAACCCTAGACACAGAGGCGACGATACAGGACGAAGGAGAGGAGACGATCTGGACGAGAGGAGACGATCTGGACGATCTGGACGGAGGCGAGGCAAGGCGAGGAGATGGTGAGGCGACTGGAGTGGCGAGAGACGAACAAACAGATTCAGCGAGAGACGAAGAGTGAACTCACGAGGTTCGTTTCTCTCCCTTTCGATTTTTCCATTATTTGTTTTTCTGATACTCTTTGCAATAGATTTTCCATTCTTTTTTTTTGCCCATACTCTTTAACATTGATGAACATAGATTCTGACAATGGTTGATGAACATATGTTCAGAATCTTTAACATTGTTGATGAACATAAAAAAGTATTATTATTATTTTTTACATTTTTTCCATTCTTAAATATGTTCATCAACATAAATATGTCCAGAATCTTTAACATTGTCGTTGAGAATGATTTGTAGAACATATTTGATTCTGACAATGATCTTGAATTTGAATTTGAGAAACCACCCACTAATACCGACCAATGCTTGCCACAGAGAGAATGAATATGAATGTGAATATGAAACCACCCATCTGAACTGAACTGAAATTTTGAAGAGTTTACTTTTTTTTGAAGCTTCTAGCTATACTGATACATATATATATGAATATGTTCTGTGGATATGAAAAATACATATACATAGGACAAGTGAATTGTAATAATATGAATAAGATCATGTCTGTTAATCTGTGTGTGGGACCACTGCATATCTCTATTTTTGGTTTCATGTTTAAACTGAAATGGTGGAGTTGGTACTAGCATGTGCCTAGGAGATGAATAGGCCAAATTTGATCACTTATTGCCAGTTTAAAAATTACCAACTTTAGTTAATTTAAACTTAGCCAATTTACTTGATTGGGATTGAAGGCTTAATTTAGTTTCATTTAAATTAATTAACACAAAGTAATAATGTATCAATCAAAGCATTCAACCAAAAATTGCATAAACTTCAGACTGGTTTGGCTATAACCCGAAAACCCTTTTCGAGTCCCATCTCTTCTCCCACAACTCTCTTGCGCATAGGTGGTAGTCGTCTGTGGAAAATTCTGTGAAAATCCAATGCCATTTGACAATTCTTGTATGTCAAAGACTCGAATTCACCAATATATTAATAATTTATTGCTAGACCTAAATTGTGCAAATAGATAGTATATAACTAATAATAGGTCTCTACCTAAATGTTATACTTGGTCAACTGATGATGGTGAATAAACTTATTATAAGATCAAATGAAATGTAAACTATATTTTACCTAAAAAGGGGCTCTTTGCTTGATCTTCACCTCAAACCATGCTGAAACCAACTCATTGCCTCAAACCCTACAAATAGGATTACAACTTTAGCACAACAACAGTAAACATGTAACGTAGATGGGTAAATCATCCACTTTAAATGTATTAAGCAATATTGCTAGATCAAAAATTTTCTTGGAGCATCCTTAATTGTCTTTATATTCAAATTTATAT
This sequence comes from Camellia granthamiana, assembly GCA_036172215.1. NCBI lineage: Eukaryota > Viridiplantae > Streptophyta > Magnoliopsida > Ericales > Theaceae > Camellia > Camellia granthamiana. The sequence goes on along the minus strand of CM069904.1, from coordinate 148,050,034 downwards.
TTGCTGAGTGGCAATCTTAACTTAGTTCTAGGACTAAAGCTTGTTTACTATGGGTTTAATACTCATGGAAGCTAGCTCAGGCATTCAACCTCAAGGTGAGAGTCTTAACAGTTATTTGTTTACTGCAGCGGCTTACTATGGATGCTAAAAGCCTTTGTACCAACATCAAAAGAGCTATTTAAATTATAGAAGTACAACAAAGGGAACCAGTCTGAAATTTATGATCTATGCTTGGCCTATGATATGATTGAAGTTGAATGTGTATATAACTTTACCTATGAATTGTGTGCATAATTTTGCAGATGTCAAGTTCAACTGTTAACGGAGGTACCTCAGATCAGTTAACGTTCTGCAACAGAAATTGTCCTAAATGTCATAAGAAAGCAACTATTCGAATTTTGGAGACGGAACAAAACAGAAACAAATTATTTTATTGTTGTCAAAATTGCGGCGATTTTATGGGATGGTGCTTGCCTACAAATTCACAAGCTAGAGGTGAAGGAGTAGTACAAATGGAAAATATGTCAACTGTCACCGAACAACAACTTCGACTTATGAACGAACAACTTCGATTTCAAAGCGAAGAACTTCAATTTATGAGGGTGAAAATGCTTAAGTTGGAAACAGACATAAATCAAAATTCGAGTCGTATTTATGGGTTGTGTATCTTGCTTGTAATTGGGATCATGTTAGTTATAAAAATGTAATAGTTTTGTAATCTTTGCGACCCATGGAAGGTGGTGGCAGTTTCTGTGGTTATGTGGTTATGTTTGTAAACTATATCTTTGTATGGTTAACTAGACTTGTTAATTTTGTATGGTTATATGGTTATATAATGGCACTTGGTTATGTTGTTCATTTTGTCTAGCAGAGCTGTGTAATCTGTATAATCAGTTTGTATGGTTATGTTGTTCACTTTGTATGGTTATGGTTATGTTCAACTTGTCCCAACATCTGTCCATTACAGGGTGTAATGAAAACAGGAAATAAAATCAAACCTGTCCATTATAGGGTGTAATCAAAACAAGAAATAAGTTTAACCTGTCCATTACAGGGTGTAATCACAACAGGAAATAAAATCAAACCTGTCCATTATAGGGTGTAATCAAAACAAGAAATAAGTTTAAACTGTCCATTACAGGGTGAAATCAAAACAGCAAATAAGTTTAACCTATCCATTACAAGGTGTAATCAAAATAGCAAATAAGTATAACCTATCCATTACAGGGTGTAATGAAAACAGCAAATAAGTGTAATCTGTCAATTACAGGGTGTAATCAAAATAGGAAATAAGTGTAACCTGTCCATTACAGGGTGTAATCAAAACAGCAAATAAGTGTAATCTATCCATTACATTAAAAATACATAAAAAAACATGTCCATCAAAAACATCCAAATCCTACCAAACATTACAAATACATAAAAAATATGTCCATAAAAAATATCCAAATCCCACCAAACATTACAAATACATAAAAAAACATGTCCATCAAAAATATCCAAATCCCATCAAACATTACAAATACATAAAAAAGATGTCCATGAAAAATATCCAAATCCCACCAAACATTACAAATACATTAAAAAAAATGTCCATCAAAAATATCCAAATCCCACCGAACATAAAAAAATACACCCAAATCCACAAATGTAATAACATCATCGTTCGGTGCAAGCCTTCCAGGGATGTCCATCCACATGACTGTCAACAAGACTATGTAAGGCTTCTGACAGTTGGACTGCAATAGTACCTCGAAGCAATTTTTGAAACGATGTCGGAGTGGGATACACTAAAGGCATTGAATCAGGCGGCATTGACTGAGGCGTGTTATTTCCCTGCTTAAGTGATACATGTATTAAAATATTTTTAGAATCTATACTACAATTTCAATGTTAAGTATGTAAGCAATTACAACTCACATCATATGTAGGATACATGACATGATGAACACTTGTACGACCCATGGAAAATGAAGGTTGAGATTGGAATTCAGGTCAAGATTGGGATTGAGGTTGAGAAATATAGATTGCATGACCATGACCCTAAAGTAAACCAACATAAATAAAAGAAGAAGTGAAATGAAAAAATAGTAATAATGCATTTTCATTTTTAAAAACAAACAATATGAAATATTACCTCAACATAATTAGTACGACCCATGGTAAAAGAAGGTCGAGATTGGGATTCAGATTGAGAAATATAGATTGCACGACTATGACCCTAAAGTAAACCAACATAAAGAAAATAAGAAGTGAAATGAAAAAAAAAGTAATAATACATTTTCATTTTAAAAAACATACAATATGAAATATTACCTCAACATAATTACTACGACCCATGGCAAAAGGAGCTCGAGATTAACCTTGTGGAGTGTAAACACCCTAAAGTAAACCAACATAAAGCAAAGAATAAGACAATGTGAAGAAAAAAAGTTCATAATGCATTTTCATGTTAAAAAACAAACAATATGAAATATTACCTCAACATCATTACTACCCATGGCAAAAGGAAATCGAGATTGACCTTGTGGAGTGTAAACACCCTAAAGTAAAGCAACATAAAGCAAAGAATAAGACAATGTGAAAAAAAAAGTTAATAATGCACGATATGTTGGTTCCGTATGAGGTTAAATTTCCCTAAGGTCTATGCATGTCAAAAGTAAACACCCTAAATTAAATATTACCTGTATTGAATGATTACCCATAGCGGAAGAAGGTTGAGATTGACCTTCATAAGTAGAAAAAGAACCATCCTACATGCATCACAAAAGACCAAAAATAATAAATATAACGCTACTAGTTACAAGAATAATTAATCCAACAAATTAATACCAGGTTGCACACAATAGTAAAAATTACCTGACTAGAAATATTACCCATGGCAACAGGAGGCTCATATTGACCTTCAGGAGTACAAAAACCATCACCCTGCAAACAACCAAATTATTTAATTCATTATTTTCCTAACACACATAACACAAAATTGATAACACATAACAATCACACATAAAAAATTAATTACCTGCTTAGATTGCATTCTTTTCTTCTTTGCAATAGATTTTTCCATCCCGCCCTTGATCCTCCTTCTTCCCTTACTAGTTGCTTGTCTTTTCTTGAGTCCCTTGGCTTGGATTGGACAATCTACTTCATCACTCTATGGGCATGTGTTAGCTGAGGAATTTCTGAATTCAGTGATCTCCACTTGACCACAAGTGTGTACACTTAATTTGTCTTCAACCATGACATTCAGTTCTTCACCTTTTGCAAGTGACAAATGATAAGTTTCTTCACTTTCGGCGACTCTACTTACGATTGCTCTAAACATATTCATCAATGACCTATATCGGTCGCTTTGATGTAGTTTCACATCAGCCTTGACATCATACCCACGCCTATCTTTCACACTTTCAGGCCTTACTTTTTTAGTCCATCGTTTGAGTATGTATTGTGCAGGAAGGTCCTTTGCATTGATTATCTCTCTAAGCACCTTTAAACAATGTTGACACACTATGCCCTTCACTTCAAACTTCTTGCAACTACAACTCAAAAAACCATCTCTATCCATTATCACATTCTTATCTCTTTTTCCATCTACATCCGTTTGAATTGTGAATATGGTACTCTCACCATCATGAATAGTGCCTACAATGGACATTTCAATGGACTGCACGTACTCATTTTGGAATTCCTCAAAAATTGTTTTGGTGTAAATATCTGCCATTTGCTTTAACATCACAGTTGGAATGGAAACCCTTGGCAATTTTTAACACAAATTATACTCAGCTTCCAATTCTTTATATCACTTGTCATAGAGCACTCTCTCAAAATGCTTGAAAAATTCCATCAAGTTATGATCACAATTGAGATAATCCTTCAAAAATGCATTGAATGATTCACTTAGTTGAGTAGTACTCATTCCAGCTGCCCAAGAATTCATAATATATGGCCATCCCCATTTATCCTTCACACCAAAAGTTTGTGCCAACCAATGATTGTTGTGTGCATCATACCTATCAAGCATTTGGTTCCATTGTATTTTGAATTCTTCTTCATCATCAATTTGATGCATAAATTTTGAAAAGACACCCTTTACCCCAACATCTTCAAAGAGGGAACTCACATGCTTCACAGCATTTTGCATCAAATGCCATGTACAAAGTCGGTGGTTTGTACTACGCATGACAATTGGAATGGCCTTAGCCATCGTAGCATCTTGATCGGTGAAAATAGTTTTTGGAGCTTTGTTTGACATTGCCTCCAAAAAAATCTGAAACAACCATGTGAATGATTCGGCAGTCTCATCATACATCAATGCTGTACCGAATACAACTGTTTCTCGATGATGATTAAATCCAACAAAGGTTCCAAAAGGTCTATGTTCGTTATTTAATTTGTAAGTAGTGTCAAAGGTCACTACATCACCAAATTGAGCATAGTCCATTATCATTTGTGCATCCGCCCAAAATATGTTACTTATTTGCTCTTCATAATCTAATTAGACTGCATAATAAAATGATGGATTTTCTAAACTTTTCTTACGAAAGTATTGCAACACACTACCCGTTTTTCCATATTCCAAATCTTTTTGTCTCTTCGATCTCAAGTAATTTTTTTGGTCCAATTTGGTAAAGAGAAGTGATGCTCTTCCACCAGATTCCCTACCAAATAGCTCATAAGCAGACCTAAGAGGAATTCCAGATTCTGAAGCCAATTCTACTTCAATTGCTTGGGTGGTAGATATTTTTCTTTGGGATGGCAACATATGAATGCACTCTTGAGGCACAAGATCATGATTATGATGTTCAACAAAATCAATGGCAACATATTTTCCTAAATTTCTATCTAACTTGATACTAAATCGAGCACCACAACCACACCTCACCTCTTGTCTCGGAAATTTTACTAGTGGATCTCGCTTGTCAATACCCCGAGTTTCCTTTTTGTAACATACAAAAGTCCGTGAAGTTATTTCCTTAGTATGTTTGTTCTTGTGTGCATATAACTTCCTAATACTAAAGCCCACCTTTCCGCCATAGGTATTGTGAAAATCATATGCAGCTTGTTCAGAGTCAAATGACATGCCCAATTTCGGCTTCCAACCACAATTAGCCAACTCATTAACAACATTATTTTCTTCGATTACCTGCAATTCGATTTATAGGTTCAATGAATCAATTTATATTACTTCGATCTATGACTTGGATTTTTTTGGACAGGTATGCCAGTGTCCATTTTTTGGATAGGTATGCCAGTGTTTAGATTTTTTTTTTTTTTTAATGGTCATAAGTTCAAATCAAAGTTAAAAAATTACAAGTTTCTGCACTAGGGAATAAAATGAATGGACAACTTGAATCTAAAGGAAGACAATAAAATGTTTTGAGCATAATGCACTAGGGAATTGACTGCTTACATGTGCTGCCCAACTTCTTTTTTTTTTTTCAGTAGTTACAATACCTACCTATCATTCATCATGTAGGCACTAATCAATTTGATGTGCTAGGTATACTTACAGTTCATCTACTCATGTCACTTGTACTAGTTTTCAAGCTGAAGATGGGGAAAAATAAAAGATAATAACAAAAGAATAAGGCTTAGCAATTATACTTTTTTTATCTTATTTAGCATTGACTTAATTTCTTTATACAAGCAGATCAGCAGTTTGAGGAATTAGGCGGCTATCAGCAGATTTAGGTAGGTGATACACAATTTTTTTATAAAAGAATTAGCAAGACCATATTTTTGAAACCATTTTCAAAGAAGATTCAGACTCCATGCAGCTTCCACTAGTAAACAGAGGAATGCAAACAGAGATTACAGCATAGATCACAAACACAGAGACTGCAATATGACACAGAGATTGAAATAGATAAAAATTATATCTAAATCCTTAACAATTATATAGAGGGAAACTTTGTCCTTAATTATATATAAAAATCTGTGTTTGCATTAACAAAATAGAGGGAAACTTTGTCTTAATTATATAGAGGGAAACTTTGTGCTTAATTATATATAGATCACAAACTCATCTAAATTATAGATAAAAATTATATCTAAAAATTAGTAATTTTTGAATTAACAAAATCCTTAATTATATATAAAAATCCTTAATTATATCTAAATCCTTAATTACTAATTTCTGAATTAACAAAATCCTTAATTATATATAAATCCTTAATTATATGTAAAAATTAATATAGAGAAATGTATAGAGAAAAATTAATATATACAAATTAATTATAGCACTGGTATATTTGTAATGTCTGCAAATACATAGAGTCTGAAATAGAGAAATAGACTGAAATATTAGTAATGTCTGCGAACATGGCTGCAAATACGTGTATACATAACACAAAATCCAAAAAAATGTAAATATAGAGACTGAAATATAAATATATACATAACACAGAGACTAAAATATACATCGTCACAGTCGGACTCGCGTCCCTCCGCCATCGTCGTGTCACAGCCGGACTCGCGTCCCTCCGCCAACCTCTCTCCATCACCGTCGCCTCCCTCCACCATCTCTCTCTGTCTTTGCAGATGGCGCCGAGCCCCTCTCCGTTCTCCAACGCCTCCCTTCTATCTCTCTCTCTCTCTCTCTCTCTCTCTATCCAGCTGCGTGGCTAGGGCAAACAGATGAGAGAGGGATGAAGATGAAGTCAAAATAAGAGTTCAAGTTCAGGCGGGAAACTCGAATTTTGGGAACAAAAAAATAAAAAAAAAAAAAAAAAAACCAACTACATGAAACGACGTCGTTTTGGCCAAAACGACGTCGTTTTGGAGAGTGTGGCAGGGAAGGCCGCAAGAAAGAGCGGTCGAAGATCCGAACTCCAAATCAATAAGTGGAACTATAATTTGATAGGCTTACCAAACGGAAGTTTTTTTTTTTTGACATTTTTAAAAAAATATATATATATATATAAATAGAAAGATAATATGATTTAAAAAAGGTTAAAAGTGAAAAAACTAGCTTTTAACCTCTTCCCAAAAGAAGCCGTTGTTAATTGCAAAAACATATTCCTAGTACCAGGTTATTTAGGATATAAGTACATTTTTTAACTTTTTGGCTTAAAAAATAGAGGAGTAAAAAAACGTATATTTGAGATAATTTTTTGACTTTTTACGAAAAGATGTGTAATAAAATGTTTTAGTAAAATCAAAATGACCATTTTACCCTTATTGACTTTTTGACTTTTAAGTAGTTGAATTCAAATGGCAAAATAATAATTTTGTCGTCTAGGTTTTCCTCACAAGCTTTCCCTAAATAGTATGAATTTTTTGACCTTTTTAGTAACTTTTTGACTTTCTGGCTTTTGTAGGTTATCCCAAACCAAATTGCATTACGAAAAAATGATGTAAAAAAATAGAGTAATGTAATAATTTATAATAATTTTTTGACTTTTTAACTAAACTATGTAGTCTCCAAACAAAGCCTAATATATCTATATAAGACCATCTCCAATGGTTCACCAAATATTTCATCAAATTTAAATTTGATGAAAAAACTCATTTTTTGTTGCTCCAACCCAGCACCAAATCTTTCTCAGATTGAGGATGAATGTGCATTTTATCAAATCATTGTTCATGGCAATTGAATTTCACCACCGGATGTTCCCCCGAATGACCACCTCAATGCAAAATTTGTAAAAAATTTACACTGGTCGGTCGACCAACTGGACATCTATCCGGTCGTCCACCCGATGGACCGGTGTTCTGATGAAACTTTAAAAACCTCCATTAGAGCACTTGATATCAAATGGAGTTTTTACTTAAATTTAACGGGAAAAAAAAAGATACGCCATTGGAAATGTTCTAACAAAAGGAAAACAAAAATGCTAGAGGTTCCAAAAGTTCTATCAAAATTTGTACCAAATGTCGCACATGGGTATGTGTCCCACACTCATGTAAGACATTTGATAGAAATTTTGATAGAACTTTTGAGATCTCTAACATTACTCAAAGGAAAAAGATGGACTTAGCAGGGCACATCAATTCAAACCGTTTCTTTTCCCATGAGCTGAGCTGTCTGTACAAGCGTCGCATGATAAAGGAGCGTCTGCCTCCTCAACCGATATATTTTTGGGTATAACTATAAATGTTTTGTTTGGAGAAAAATTAAGTACTTGAAGAGAAAAAAATATGTGTGTTCTGAAATTTTGATTGCACTTTTCACTCTGTTCTTTCACTTTCAAATCTAAGTATTGGCTTTGTTCTTATTCTTTCATATCTACTCTTTGCGAGAAAATTATTATAAAAGATGGTTGAAATACCTCTTATCTTTATTGATTATTTTACGAGAGAATTTTGTAAATGAGAGACATTTATTATTGAGTGAGGCTTAACAAATAAGAATAAGACATGTGTAAAATCCACAAGCTTGATGAAGTTTTAGTGATGTATTGATTTATTTTGATAGTGAATAAATTCTCGAGAAAAATCCTTGAGGAGTGGACGTAAATTCGGTGTGTCAAACCACTATAAATCGCTGTGTTTGATTTTCTCTCCATATCTTTTTTACATTTATATTGATTATTATTGCCCTTTTTTTATTTATTAAAATTCGAATATTTTTTATTATTATATTTAATATTATGAAAAAAAAATTAATAACCCAATTCACCCCCTCTTAAATTGCCTACATGAAATAACATATTATACACCCAAAAATTTTATCTAAAATTTTATTTTAAAAAATTAGGGTAAATAACAAATATAGCTCATGAGCTTTACTTAAAATACGAATTGTCCCTTATGATTTGGAAATTACAAATACCTCCCTATCAGAATTTTTTATTTAACAGAATTAATTAAAAAAGTGAAATTTCTAACTGTTTACCTATACAATAATAAAATTATGTGAATTATTAATTGAAATAAAATTTTAACATTATTAAACCTGTTAATTAATTTGATGATTTATTAATAAAAGAACCTATTTATTATGAAATTAGAAACCTTAGAGGGCATAATGTAATTTCTAAAACCAAAAAAAATAAATTACAATTTAAATAAATCTCAAAAAATATATTTATTATTTATCCAGAAAAATTAATATGCCATTTAAATTTATTTTGTTCCTCCACCTCACAAAACAGTTATTAAAACCTCAGCCATACTTATTAATTTTAAATAAATTTTCTGTTAACTTTTCTGAGACTAACTTTATCGATGTGAAATACAACATTTCATTCAAATTTTTTAGTTATGAGAGTAACCACCCATGTGGGTTACATTTTGCCATTTATTTAAGAAAAGTTGAAATCTTATATATAATCTATTTTCTATTTTCTTACTTATTTTTTTATATGTATTTATTAATAAGTTTCGTTATTTTTTATTTAAGAATGAGAAAATGAAGTAAGCATTAAAATTGTATATAACATTACTCGTTTACTTATGTCAAGAAATATTTTCAACCTTTTTTTCGTGAACTTCTCCCACGAGCAATCATAATAGAATAAAAATGCTAATCACAGTTTCATAGATAGTCATTAATTTTGAAAGATGGTTAAATATATATATATATATAAATCAAAATATACAAAGGTATACAAAGGTATATATATATATAAAATAAGTAAATGAGTTTTGTTGAAATTTATATTTTTTACCTTTTAAAGACAATTTCGTAAAATTGTCATTAGGGTGACCCATGCTCCCAAGTGGGAGAAGTTGTCCCCTTTTTTTCTTTTTGAATAAATGGTGTTCATCTTTTAAAAGTGAGTGTAATTTATTGAGTCATAATTATAAAAACATTATTATCATATCATTCTAATTATAATTTTTTTTAAAAATATATTTGGATAAATAACATTCACTTCCTTAAAAATAAAAAATAATATAATTAATCTTATACTTTTAATATAATTTGTGGGGATATATTTTCTGAGTACCAACACGTGGCCAAGGTGACGCCGACGTGTCAGCCGAGATGTCATGTGTCCTGGTCATGACGCCGAGGTTATCTCGGTAAGGCCGAAGTTATCTCCGAAAATATCGGAATCCGAGATAAGCGGATAAGGCACAAGAGTCCTAGAATGATGAGGGGACTCAACCTGGATAAGGATGAGCACTGAGCTAAAGTCCAGGATGAGCACTGAGCTAAAGTCCAGTGAAGCGAGGCTTCTGTTGGGACAAGGATTGAGTTAACTATAAAAAAAAGGCACCCCCGATGGGTAAGGTACGCAATTTATATTCTGAACAGTGAGTTTAGCACTATTAATTATCTTTGAGAGATATACTGACTTGATCGCCGGAGTGCCCCCGGGTGGACGAACCACCGCCGAAATCTTCTCTTTCTGTTGCAGGTCAGCCAGGTATCATCTATTCTGTCAGTACTCTCCAGCTGATTACTGAGTTAGCAGTGTGGTCGGAAATTCACTCACACATAATTTATATTGTCTCTCTCTAGATTTTCATTTGCAGAAAACATAAATCCTTTCTCATTAGTAATACATGAGTCATGTATGTGAAAAGATGATGTTATCTTATATTTTTTTAGCATTGCTAGGGAGCTCGAAAGCCCCTCTCCTGAATCTCCTGAATTCCTTTTTTTTTTTTTTTTTCCAGCAGAAGAAGAAGAAGCAGGAGGAGGGAGGAGGAGGGAGAGGAAGGAGGAGGAGTGGACTGGAGGGGGCCATACCAGTGGGAGGAGGCGAAGGCGGGGCCGGAGGCGACGGCGGTGGTGCTGCGACGATCGGGGCTGGGCAGCGGCGACCGGGGCTGGGCCGACGACGACGTGGGCAGACGACCGGCGAACCACCTCTCTTCTCTCTCTCTCTCTTTCTCTCTTCTCTTTCTCTCCCTCTCCCTCTCTCTCTCCCTCTCCCTCTCCCTCTCTGGTTCAGCTCCGAAAATAGAAGAAGAAGAAGGAAAAAAAAAAAAAAAAAACTAATGCCCAAAACGACGTCGTTTTGGGCATTAGGGGGATTCGGGGAAAGGAAATTCGAGCTCTCAAGCTTTATTCATATTTTTTATTAAAATACATATAATTTTGTTCATTTTAATATTTATTAATCATCTGTATTAATTTTGATTGTTATAACTTCATTAAAATTTTTTTTTTTTTAAAAAGTCAATATAATCATATAAAAACTTACAAAACTAGTATTTTTTTAACTTAAAAAAAATGATACAATTGCTAATTAGTTATTTTAGTAGGCTATTTTAATAGATTAAAATAATTATGTTTGGAAAAAAAAATGTTAATTTTTTTTGTAATTGGATATGATATTTGTAAGAGAAATAATGAAATAGTTATAAATTTAATATGATATTTTATCTTATTAATTATTTGGGTAAATTACAAACACACCCCCTGAGGTTTACTTAAATTACAAATTACCCATTGTGGTTTTAGAAATTACATTATGTCCCCTAAGATTTCTAATTTCATAACAAATAGGTCATTTTATTAATAAATCATCAAGTTAATTAACAGTTTTTAATAATGTTAAAATTTTATTTCAATTAATAATTCAGATAATTTTATTATTGTATAGGTAAACAGCTAGAAATTTCACTTTTTCAATTAATTTTGTTAAATAAAAAATTATGACAGGGAGGTATTTGTAATTTTTCAAATTACAAGGAATAATTCGTATTTTAAGCAAATCTCAAGGGTGTATTTGTAATTTACCCTAATTATTTTAACCTATTTTATCTTTTAGTATTATTTTAATCTAAATTTAAAAAAAAAAAAAAAAACACTTCAATGCTAGAGTTATCAAAAATTTTACTATTTTCTAAAGGGTCTGGACGATCTCTAGTCCAGATTTTTAGCCCATTAGGTCCACTTTGTCACGACTCGCTTCCCGTACCCAAGGGTTAAGTATCGTGATGGCCAGTAACTGAGGTTACCTCCGGCCAATTCTTTAACAAATCAATAAACGCGAGCGGAAGAAATATTTAAGTAAGGGTACCAAAATAATAATTGGAGTTTCTATTTTTATTACAAAATTATATTGACCAAAAAGGCCGATTTTTACATAGAAAAATATCATAAAAGTGCTGTGTGTGTCTATTCCGCAGCCTCGCATCTAAGACTTTCCAAAAGCTATTTCCTGAAAATTGGTAAACAACTATAAGCATATGGCAGAGTGAGAAATATTATACCAAGAGTATAAGGGACACGAAATAACCATGGATAGTTAGTTAGGCCAAAACATTTAGGATAACTTAGTCGGAACAAATAATCTTTTAAGTAGCAAAACTGAGATTATGTAAATATATCATTTAGGTGGCAGAAACTAAAATACAGAAATTATGTAAGTAAATGACCATAACCACGGTACAGAACAGAACAGATGTCACAGAAGTGACAGTCAGAACAGAGGTACGGATTCAAGAGGTGACTCGTACGGATTCTAGAGGTGGCTCCCACAATAGTGTAGCACTTAGCTCCGCACAGCACTTTGGTCCGCACAGAACAGAGGTATGGATTCAAGAGGTGGCTCGTACGGATTCTAAAGGTGGCTCCCACAATAGTGTAGCACTTAGCTCCGCACAGCACTTTGGTCCGCACAGAACAGAGGTCAATGGATCAGAGGGCCACAAAGTAACTAAACAGAGGTCAATAGTTATTTAAGTCCCCCAAGGCATGGGACTCCCGTGGTGGTACTTACAAAACATAATTGTTTATAAGGTCATAGTCAAATATTCTTTAAAATATAACCAAATATATTCATGGGTTTCCTTTTAAGCAAATAGGGTTCAGAAATAAAACCATGTAACTGAAACATTTATAAAATATAACTTTTATTAATATACTAATAAAACATAACTTGTATAAAACAGATTTTGGTAAGTTAAAACATACGTAAAATACATTATGGTAACTCAAGGTATAATATAACTCACCTTAACTTTAATATCTCACCCTTTCTTTTTACTATCAAAGACCCTTTTAACTTCCACTATTCTTTCTTTCCTTTCCTCACTTTGTTTTCTTCTTTCCTTTCTTTCATTTTCTTCTTTCTTTTCTTTCTCTCTTTTTCTTTCTTCTTTCTGTTTCTCTCCAGGCGTGACATGCCTTCCTATTTATAGGGAAATAAGGCGCTACGTGGCAGATTCAGTAACGATTTCACAGATTTATTCTTATCCTTAATAGATATTTAAGATAATTACCCTTTAACCTAATATTTTAATATAATTATATAAATAAATTAATTCTTAATTAAATTACACTTTATCTTATACTAACAGAAAATTAATTATTTATTTTAGAATCACACCAATTATTATTCTTATTTATATTATCTATATTATTATTCATATTTTGACCCCTAAACTTTTAATAATTATATTATTTTACAAAATTACGCATAATAATATATAATAAATTATATATTTTCCGAACTGAGATTAAATAATATTAGTGTAAATTCTACAGAATAATTAAAAATCTGGGTTGTTACACACTTTGGGGCTCCTTTTCGATAATCAAAACCGTTCACATTGTAGGGTTTGTTGAGTACATTATACGTGTAAAAAATACGTCGATCGGATAACAGATACTATGTATTCGGATCACTTTTGTCTGAAAAAAATAGACGGTCAAAAAATTAATAATTTATAAAAAAGTGATTCGAATACATATCTTTTGGTCATATTACCTCTCACATTTTTTACTCATAAAAATTCAAAATATACTAAAAAAACTAAAAAATCAGCTTTTTATTAATTTTTCAAAACACTCCATAGTATCTATTATCCGATTGGCATAATTTTTACAAAAATAATATACTCAACAAATTTTAAAATATAAACAATTTAAACTATTAAAAGAAACTCAAAAATGAGCCCAATAAATCAGACTAAACCTCCAGTCAACCGGAGGGAAGCCACAACCTTTTTAAACAATGTGAATGCAAATATTTTCATTTCGAAAAAGAACAGGTCAAGCACTCTTTAAAATATGACTATTTTGTGCCCACGTCAAATTGTGGTTGTATATTCAGGGTCTTATGGGAAGTGAGTTATAATTCACTTTTCAGGTTATAATTCATTTTTTTTTCATGAAAAATAATTATTAATTAATTTTTAATTAATTTTTAATTAAAAAATAATTTTTAACTATCTTTTCAAAATAGCTTTCAATGAGATCAATTAATGATTGATGTGCTGTTTGCGGCAGGTACAGAGGACCAGGGATTCACGTTATTTTGGATTTTTTTTTTACATTAAAAAAATATAAAAATATTATTTAAAGTGAAATATTAATGATATTTTTAAAATTATGAGAATAATAACAATTATTTTGATTAAAAATAAAAAGATTATAATAAATCATATTATTTATAAAAAAATTTAATGTAACAGTAATATCTATCATTATTGACATACAAATATAATTAATCTCACTATGAAAATATAAAATTTATTGAATTGTTAGTTACATTTGACATATGAGATTCATCCTCTATGCATTTCTTTATTATTGGTTGATAATATCACATATAAATGATGACATGATATTACCATTATATTAAATTTTTACTCATATTTTGTATAAAAAAAATTACTTTATCATTATATAATTTATTTTAAGACTTATATCTATGACTTTTTTTGTAAAATTTATATAAAATATTTTTATACAATATCTATGACTTTTCTTAAAGTCAATCGTAAAAATTTATATAAAATATTTTTATAAAACTTTTTGATATTGTAATTAATAAGTTTCTCCTTTGATTTAATTTATTAACTCCGTCACTCTGGCCGAAGATGTGTTATCATTTCGCTGGCTATATATTTCCCATTTTAATGGATAAATGGGAAAGATTTTGGTGTGTAATGCACACCGTATATAATTTTATACAAAAATTATATAAGTTTTTATAATATTATATAAGTGATCTCAAAAAAATGTGTAAGTTAAACACAAATTTGCATTAAGTTCGTAAAAACTTATGTGATTACACAAATTTGTAATTAGCTTATGCACTTTTATAAAATTGCTTATATAAATTCGTAAAAACTTGCATAATTTTTTGTAAAATTACATAGGATGTGCATTGCATAAAATTTTGCTTCCTTAAAAATAGGAATGGGTGTATTAATAAAATTTATCAATCAAAATACAATATATATATACCATTATCGTGTTCACCTCACTTTTAATAATGCTAAAAGGGAAGTAGTGCATTAATAAATTTATATATTAAAATACAATATATATATCATCATTTAACATGGGTCTCATTTTATATTGTACCTAGTTGACATATATACACTAATGTTCTATTTAATTTATTAAAATATAGTCAAACAAAATGATCATTTTATTATAATATTCATTATCATGTTTGGTGTATTAAAAAATAATTAAAAAATTATAACAAATGAAATCATTATTTATCATTGTACTAGGGAGACCAAGGAATAGCTAGAGAATTCTAATTTACTTATTTTAGTGAATCAGACACTATCGAACATTATTTATTCAGTTTAATTTTGAGTTTTCAAATACAATTTTTAATTTTTTGAATTTTGAATTTTTCATATTTTTATGTCTTTTTTAACATTTTTAATATTTTAATCAGTTTCATATTTAAACTTTTTAGATGCACCTAATTTAGACGCACTTAAAAAAATATTTTATTATTTAGGTATATTTAGATTAAAGTACATCTAAAAAATAAAAATTAAAAATTAAAGTATAAATTAAAATTTTCCCTAAAAATAACAAAACATGAAAAATAAAAATAAAAAACTTAAAATTTGTATTTAATAACTCAAAATCAAGCTGAGACATCTGATAATTGGTTAATATAGTCACAAAAAAAAAATCATTAAAAATGTCAAAAAATTAAAAAATATATACAAAAAAATAAATAAAAATTTCTTTCCATTTTCTATATTTTTGGTACTTTTTTTTATTAAAAAGAAATTTCCAACACTTCAATTTTTTTCATCTTTTATTTTAATCAAAAAAAATCAATAAGACACTTAGGGTCCGTTTGGGAAGGGCTCAAGTGGCTCATAAGCCACAAAAGACAAAACAGGCTCATGAGCCACAACAGACAAAATATCACATCCAACCCCATAATCATTACACTCTTCTCTCACAAAAAAGTCAAAAAAGCCAAAAAGCCAAGAGCTCTTCCCAAACCAAGCTTTTGAGCCCAGGCTCATATAGTCAAAAAAGCCAAAAAGCCAAAGAGCCAGCCCACTTCCCAAACGGAGGCTAAAAAAACCAATAGTCCCAAACCAACCCATTTGTTTGGACGGACTATATAAAGGGGATTGTAATCCATCGGACTATTAGTCCCGGGATACATTGTCCCCGGATTATTTGGTTGGACTAGATTTGTATCATATGTTTGTTTAGTCATGGGATTATATGTCTGGATTGGACTATTTTTAGTGAATCAAATGTTTTGTTAGATGGACTGGATAAGGATAAATATTCAAAAGACTATTTTACCCTTGTAATTTATAATTTTTATTTAATATATAATTTTAAATTTGTAATCTATAATTTATAATTTAACAACACTAAAAAAATTTAATTTATAAGACCATAATTTTTAATTTATTATTTTCAATTAAATTAAATTTATAATTTATATTTTTTATTTAATATATAATTTTAAATTAACGACAATAAAAAAATAATTTTATTTAATATATAAATTAAAATTTCAACAACACTAAAAAAATTTAATTTATAAGGCCATAATTTATAATTTATTATTTTTAAATAAATTTAATTTAAAATTTAAAATTTTTATTTTTTATTTAATATATAATTTTAAATTAACAATACTAAAAAAATTTAATTTATAAGGCCATAATTTTTAATTTATTATTTTTAATTAAATTAAATTTATAATTTATAATTTATAATTTAAATTTTTTATTTAATATATAATTTTAAATTAACAACACTAAAAAAATAATTTATAAATGTTCAAAAGACTATTTTATCCTTTTTTAATTGTTTACTAAGTAATAGCATGAAGGGTAAAATGGACATTTCACAAAATAATCCCGGGGGACTATTAGTCCGAAGCAAAATTTTTCAAACAAACAATGAACTATTAGTCCGGTGAGACTAATAGTCCAATCCCACCCCTTAATCCTTCAAAACAAACACAACCTAAGTGATTGATATCCAGCCACATCACACAACAACAATCAGCTTGTTTGTTTTGAGTTTTCAGAAAATATTTTTCAGAAAATTCTACACTCTTATTTTCCGTATTTTTTTGTTTTTACTGAATTTTTTTAATATTTTAAGCAATTTTTTTACTTTTTAGACACACCTAACATAAATACACCTAAAAAGTAAAAAAATTGTAAAAAAAATCTTTTAAAAATTCACTAAATACCACAAATATAAAAAAAATACAAGAATTCAGTATATTTTTTTGTATTTTTATGTATTTATTAATTTCTTAAAATATTTTTTTACAAATTTTTTACTTTTTAGATACATCTAACTAAGATGCATCTAAAAAAGTAAAAAAATGTTTAAAATTTAAAAAATATTCACTAAAAACAAAAGAATACGAAAACCAAAAAACTCAATTTTTAAAAAACTTAATTCAGAAAACTCAAACCAAACACACTTAATGGTGCTACATTTCCTGATATATCACCTTCATTTTGATTTTGATTTCTAATGAGGTGGAAGAGAGGGACACTAGAGAGAGAGAGAGAGAAGAAGGATGAGAAGTGAATAATAGGATCCATCCCACATCATTACGGATAAATTAAGAGTGCTCAATTAGAGTTCCCAAGTATTTTTGTACTGTTTAATGATCCTAGCACGCCACAGAAATTTCCATGCATATAGAAACTTTTTCTTATTTTATTTTTTCTTTTGAGGAAATTGTATTTCAGCAAATTGCATTTTTATAGTGATATAAATCTCATGTGTGTATGGTACAAGTCTATTCCTATCTTGTTGCAAGTCTTTCTTGTATGTTAAAATTATATTAAAAATATATATTTATTTTATGACTGTCTCATTTATTTATAATTTATTTACTTTTAAGTAGTTGGAGAGACTGTCAAATACGTGCCTGACTAAGTTTCGAATGAAAAAAAAAATGGACAAAGAAAAGGTGGTGAGACTATCAGTTAGGTCAACTGCTTAACAGATATTCTTTTTTTAGAAAGTACGTTAAAAGTTAACTTTTTAAAATTTTTATTTATTATATATATTTTAAAATATGTAAAAAAAAAAAAATAGAAAAGTAATGTGGCACAAAAAAAGGTTAAAAGTAAAAAAAAAAAAAAAATACTGCTTTTAAGCTCTTATCAAAAAGAGGCTCAGTTGCATGTTTGGATTGATGGCTCATGCTAAAACTAATTCATTAGGATAGTGGTTGAATTATGTATTTGTGTATGAATTTAAAAATATATATATTTTAACAATCAAAGTAAAATATAGATTAATTTTTTTAAATATGTATTTTAATTTATGATTCAAACGTAGTTTAAATTATTATTAAAGTATTGTTAAAAATTTATAATTTAAATTTTCAAATTCACTTATAATAATAAGCCAAGAAAATTGAATCACTTTATAATTAAGTGTATGAGAAATAAATATAATTATAAGTTTTCATATTTAATTACTAATCCCAACCCGTTGCCTTGACGAGTAGGTGACAAAAGTTGGAATGTTAGGCTACACAACTGTCTTGACCAGTTGCGGAGCCACATGGAGTGTCACGTGTTTTCTCTGGATTTTTTATGTTTTTTAAACAAACTTTTAAATAAAAATAATATTTAGAATAAAATGTTAAGGATATTTTTAAATTTATGAAAATAGTAGTGATTGTTTTATTGAAAATAAAGTGACTACAACAAATTATATTTTTATGTATAAAAATTTTATAAAAAAAATCTCAATGTAAGGTAATATCCATCATTATTGATATGTAAATATAATTAATCTTACTATATATATGTAAAAATTACTAAGAGTGTTAGTTATATTTACATGTGGAATTCATCCTTCATATACTGCTTTACTATTGGTTGATGATATCATATGTTAATAATGACGTGATATCACTATTATATGAAATTTTTACTCAAATTTTATAAAAATTTAATTTATCTTACTATTATATAATTTATTTTACAAAAATGTCTAAGACCCCCTTTTTTTCCCACCCCCTTTGACCCCCTCTCTCTCTCATTGGTTGGATTTTTTTTTTTTTTTTGTTTCCCTTGTCCTCCAATCACCATCTGCCACATGTGTGTGGGGGGTGGTGGGGGTGGTGATTGGAGCGGGTCTCCATCACTCCTCTTTATTTTAAGACTTAAATATATGACTATTTTTACATTGTCCGTGATACACCAGTTACACGCAATACTTTCTTTTCGATTTTACTTGAAGTTAATTATAAAATTTTACGTGAAATAATTTTATAATAATTTATTTAAGTTTTTGTACTTCATATTAATTCAAAAATTATTATTATTATTTTCTTATTGTTGGTCATGGGGGGAAAAAAAAAAGTTGTAATCAAGAAGTACCCCTTTTGATTTAGTTTCCTGGAACCGCCACTAGTCTTGACAATTCCAAGCATTAAGGTCACATTTGTTTGACTCTATAGAATAGAGGAAATTTGGAGTACGATGAGATTAAGTGAGAAGATTATCAGTGTAATGATATTAGGTTGGAGATATAAGATAAAATATGTTTGTTTTTGCACTAGTGTGGTGGTATTAGTTAGTTAAAATTAAATGTGCAAATTACGTAAAAACCCTTATTACATAAAATATATCTTTATTAATTTTACAAAATGAGGAGCAAAATGGTCTTTTAGCCATTAATATATGGGAGTGGACTAACAATCCCACCTCTCCTATGAGGACGTTAATCCCACAACGAAAAGGAATTGATAGTCCTATAAAATTGCGTCAGGATCCTCTAAAGTTAAAATCCTAGAGTGATCTCCTAGAGTATCCAACCTAATGGCTGAAATGTAAACTAGTAACACTATAAGAAAAGGGAGTAAAAAACACAGAAGCTTTTGCAACGGTGCGTTCCCCGTCGCAAAAAATGGTCTTTTGCGACGGCAGATTAAACCTTTGCAAATAAAGAGTTTAAGCGACGGCGTTTGACCGCCGTCGGTAATAAAACTACACGGGTAGTGTAATAAATACGGAAGTATTAGTGACGGCGTTTTGTACCGTCGCAAAAAAAATTTGTTTTGAGACGACATAAGTTTGCTGTCGCAAATAGTGGACAATTTGCGACAACAAATATCTGTCGCAAAAAAAGGCTTATCAAAACGGCGTCGATTTATCTTTAATTATTTATCATTTGCAACGGTGTAAAACGTACCATCACAAAAAGTATAAAAAAAAATTTGCCCCGCTCTTCCCTTTCATCTTGCCGCTCGATCATTTGGATCGAAATCCCTAAATGTTTGAAACAAAATTTTTTCCCCCAAAATCCCCAAACGAGCGACGAACGGCGAGTAGGCTAGCGGTGGTGCGGTGACGACGACAGCTACTCAGCGTATGCTCTCTCTCTCTCTCTCTCTCTCTCTCTCTCTCTCTCTCTGTGTATATATATATATAGATGAATGTATATTGATAAACATTTTTGAGTTAACATTTCTGATTTCAGAACTCTTCTTAAGTTTTTGAGATACTTTTAAAAACATTTTTCATTTAATGTCAATACCAAACAATACACTAAGATATTCTTTAGCATTTATGAGAAAATAAATTGATTATAATTAGAATGAAACAAGCAAAGGAATTAGAAGGAGAATCTTTAGTTCCCCTGTCTGTGAAAATCTGGACTAGTTTTCTCTCTGCATGGCTTGCTTCAATCTGAATGTACCATCTGTATGTTCATTTTTATTGGTCCTTGCTTTTCCACCTGCATTTTAATTTATTTTTATTATTATTATTATTATTATCTTTTTTGTATGATTGAGCTGAAGTTTAAATGGCTTGTTTTGGAAACAAGTCATGTTGGTGTTTAATTGTAATTTCACAACAAGAGACACCTGAGCCGATGATATGAGCTTGGATCAGCTACTTTGAGTTAGTAGCTCAAAAGTTTTTTATCATCTCTAATCATAATTTTTTCTTCTTTACAGAAGTTCTATATATCTTTGTGTTTGTTACTTTGAACTCACTTGAAAAGGGAAAACTCAGGTTCTTCACCATGAACAACCATTTTTTTTTTTTATTAACTGTTTGGAGAAGATTTAGAGTTCTAGTACAAGTCTGGCTTCTATCTAATTAATTGAAATCTAGCCATGAGAGAAGCAATGGGGCCCTCTTTCCATGACGATCCATTATTCTCTTAAAACTGCACTTTCAGATAGAGAGAAAGAACGCGTTGGTCCCATTTGGTAGAGCTGTGAAAAAGTGATTGCAGATTATAGTTTATAACTTATCAGATTATAACTTATAACTGTGAATAAGTTACACCAATTGATATATCAATTAATGGGTATAGCATCATAGGTTGAAAAATGATCATGTTTCTTGTCTTGAGGTAATCATTCAAAAACTTTAAACAAATTTTGAGATATAATAATTAATAATAGTTTATTGAGACAAAAATGTGATCATTTAATAATTTCGAAATATTACATAAGATTATCTATGTGATGTTCAAAATAATAATATAGACAATAATGATCCATCTTTATTAAATAATTTTTGAGACAATATATGATTAGTGTGTTTTTGTATAACTCATCTATCAAGTTTATAAATAATGCCGCATAGTATTATGGAATACTAATAATTTGGAGAATTCTACCATACACATCCATTTATCATATGCATCATTAGTTATGTCATTTTTTTTTTCTTTAGTTATGATGAATTATCTTTATTAATTATGATATTATTTTAGTTAAGACTTATAAGATCTTTGGTTGTGCCTCATATGGTGTTTGGTTATGATTTATTTATTTTTTTAGTTATGACTAAGAAAGTATGAAATTATATCATTTTTTTTCTTCAAGTAATTGATCTCACGTGTTGCTGTATAAGTATTTCATTTTTTATGTTCTCCCATCAAATCGGTAAATAACTAACTAGGATAAGACCACCTACCTATTTGAGAGAAATTAGACGGATATGTATCATGGTACATGAATACGTGGGTATTATATTTAGAGTTACTTTGATGAAATAATTTTGTGGATGTGTACAGATGATGGATAAGAGTTGGATTGATTTGCCAAATAGGATGTCGAGCGAATACATTAGCGGGATTGATGAATTCCTTGTGTTTGCCTACACCAATAGGGTTAAAGGTTCGATGATCAGTTGTCCGTGTAAGAAGTGTGAGGATAGATACCATCTTGTACGAGAGGGTGTACGGGAGCATCTGATTTTGAATGGTTTTTTAAAAAAATACAAACATTGGATTAATCATGGGGAATCTTACGTATCTCTGCATGGTAATCGAGAGAATGAAATATTAGCTAATTTAGATATTGGGGATGATATGATTAGAATGATACAAGGGGCTATGGAAAATCCACATGATGGTACAAGTGTTGAGGGTAATGAACCACAGGGGCCTGATCCCCATGCATCTGAACCCCAACTCGGTCCAAATGCAGAGACTGCAAAGTATTTCAAACTTCTTCAAGATGCACAAAGTGAATTGTATTCGGGTTGTCAGAAGTTCACATCTTTGTCATTCATTGTTCGACTTCTACATTTGAAGGTGCTTAATCAGTGGACAGACAAGTCTGTTGACATGTTGCTTGAGTTATTGAATGAGGCGTTCTCGTTAGGTGTGAAACTCCCGGACTCATATTATAAAGCTCAAAAGGTCATAACAGATTTGGGCTTCACGTATGAGACGTGGGATGCATGTCCCAACAGTTGCATGTTGTTTCGAAACGAGGACGCCAATTTTGATAAATGTATCATATGCAACAGTTCTAGATGGAAATCAAATGGTGATGGTGGTTCAAATGGTCCTAACAAAGGTGGCAAACGAATAGCTGCAAAATAGATAAGGTATTTTCCTTTAAAGCCAAGGTTGCAGAGGTTGTTTATGTCATCCAAGACGGCCAAGTTAATGAGATGGCATGTAGAGGAACGAACTGATGATGGTGTCTTTAGGCATCCTGTTGACTCCCTTACATGGAAAGATTTTGACCGTCGGAATATTGACTTTAGTAATGATTGCCGAAGTGTAAGGCTTGGCTTAGCATCTGATGGTTTTAACCCATTCAGGACGATGAATATAGTTCATAGCACTTAGCCTGTTGTGCTTATTCCATACAACTTGCCGCCATGAATGTGCATGAAGCAACCATTTCTAATTTTATCCGTGCTTATTGACGGCCCGAAAAGACCTGGTGACAAGATTGATATGTATATGCAACCGTTGATTGAGGAGTTGAAAGAACTATGGAATGAGGGTGTGTCAACATTTGATGCATCAACAAATCAAATGTTTCAAATGCATGCAGTTTTACTGTGGACAATTATTGATTTTTCTGCATACGCAAACTTGTCAGAATGGAGCACTAAAGGCGAATATGCATGTCCTTATTGCAATAAGGAAACTACATTGTGTTGGTTGAAGCATAGTAGGAAACAATCATACTTGGGTCATCGCAGATTTTTACCTACTGGCCATAAATTCCAGAAGGATAAAGGCCCTGTTTGGTAGGGCTTATTTTTAGCTTAGTTTAGCTTTTAGCTTAATTTAAGCTATTTTGATGTGTTTAGTTCAGCTTAACAATACACCTTATAGCTTTTTGTAAGTCAAAAATCAACTTATTCTTTGAATGGGGGAGGAGAAGCTTAATTTATAAGTCAAAAATCAGCTTATGTTCACAGCTATAAGCTATAAGCTGTTAAGGTATAAGTTATAATCACTTTCCCACAGCTCTACCAAACGGGGCCAAAGTATCATTTGATGGTAGTCGGGAAGTCAGACTCAAACCAACATTATTGTCTGGAACTGAGATGTTGCTACAATTAGAATCTGAGGGTATTTTAACCCAATACAAGAGGGATGACCTTAAGGAGAGGCATAGAAGATAGGTAGAGAAGGAGAAAGCTGGACATTGCACCCATAGCTGGAAGAAAAAGAGTATCTTTTATGAACTGTCATATTGGGAGCACAATCTAATAAGACACAACCTCGATGTGATGCATATAGAGAAGAATGTTTGTGACAATGTGTTGTGGACAATATTAGGGGTTGCAGGAAAATCGAAGGATGGTGTTAATGCTCGGCGTGATTTACAAGATATGAATAATAGAAAACCCCTACATTTGCAGTTAAGAGGGTCGAATAAAGCCTATTTACCACCAGCATAATTCACAATGACCAAGGATGAGAAAGATTTGTTCTTGAAAGTGTTAAAGGAAGTAAGAGTTCTCGACGGGTATTCATCTAATATATCACGTCGTGTGCGCTCACATGATAGAAGTATTGAGGGTTTTAAGAGCCACGATAGTCATATTCTGATGCAACAACTTATTCCATTGGCTATTCGAAGATCATTACCGAAGAATGTAATTGAACCTTTGATTGAATTGAGCAATTTCTTTAGACAATTGCGTTCCAAAGTGAATCGTGCGACGGATTTGCAATATATTCAAGATCGTATCGCTGTAACACTTTGTCATCTAGAGAAAATATTTCCTCCGAGTTTTTTTGATATAATGGAGCACTTGCCTATATATCTAGCTGATGAAGCATTATTGGGTGGAGTGATTTAGTTTCGATGGATGTATCCAATTGAGAGGTATCTTCTTATTTTGAAGCAATACGTGCGTAATAAAGCTCATCCTGAAGGATCAATTGCTAAAGCATATCTTATGGAAGAATGCATGAATTTTTGTGCACAATATCTCAATGATGTGGAAACCAAATCTAGTCGACCCGTGAGGAACTATAGTGGTGCTGATAATTTGGGTCATGCTATTGGTGAAAACACAAGCTTTTATCTTGATAATACTTCTTGGGTACAAGCTCATCGGTACATCTTATTCAATACAAGCGCAGTTCAACCATTCATAAAGTAGGTTAAGTCACTCACTCAATATTTTATTATGTTTTATTGAATTTTCAACCAAATTTTTTGTATTGATAAAATTTCAATCTACACAGCAAACACCTTGAAGTACTTAAGCTCAAAATGCCTCGTGTCGACGATCATTAGCTTCGGCGTGAACATTTTGAAACTTTTCACATTTGGTTCAAGGAACATGTATGTATTTCAGTCTATAGATTCTAGTTACTTAAGTCGAACTACATTTTAAATTTTACATTTTCGTTTTAAATAGGTCCAAACTTTGCGAAGGACTACTGATGTCATATTTTCTGAAGAGATTATTCTATTGGCAAATGGTCCTCATAACCTGGTAAGGAGGTTCAACGGGTATATACTGAATGGGTTTCGGTATCGAGTAAAGGCCATGGATAATCGTCGAGCCACACAAAATTGTGGTGTAGCTTTGAAGGCAGATACCATAAGTTATGCTAGTCGGAAAGACAAGAATCCTCATGTGGGGTCTGTGTACTATTATGGACAATTGACAGATATTGTTGAGATTTGATATTCTAATGAGAAGAAACATGTGTTGTTTAAGTGTGATTAGATTGACAACATTCACAGAAAGAAAGAAGATGTCTTCAATTTCACGTTGGTGAACTTCAATCATTTGTTATACCGAGATGATCAAATTACCAATGAACCTTTCATCTTGGCGTCCCAAGCAGAGCAAGTTTGGCATGTTGTAGATTCGTTATAACCAGATTGGCAAGTGGTGGTGAAGATGTCTCAAAGAGGTTTATTTGATATGAGTTCGACTGATCCACAAATCGAGCCATATATGAGCCAATAATTGGAAGAAAATATAATGCTTCGTGATGAAAAAGTTGGTTGGGTGAGGGAAGCCGCAGAAAGGGAAATAGTTGATGTTCAAATAGGCTGATATTTAATCAACATCAGTAATTCAATTAAGGCCAAGGTTGTAGTTAATCATTAGTTTCTTAATTTACTTTGTCTTTGTAATTGTATTAGTTCAATTAATGTCATATTATAGTTGATGACAAACCATTGTCTATGTTTCTAATGTCAATTAATGTTATATTGCTTGCAGATTATTATGGGAAGGAAGAGGAAGCCTGATCATCCCTGGCGCATGATGTCTGATGTGCTATATAACAGGACATCAGTAGCACCACCATCAGAGGAGGTATCACATCGGCCACCATCGGAGGGGCCATTAGTGCCACCACCATCTGACCAGCCATCGCAGCGACCACTATTATTGGCACTACCATTAGATGAGGCATCCCAGCGACCACCATCAGAGGGGCTATTAGTACCACCGCATCGACCACCATCAGTGGCACCACAGCAGCTACCATGTACTCAGCCTCTATGCCTACCATCGGTGCGTCCACCATCAGTGGCACCACAGCAGCTATCATCCCGACTAGAGTCATCAGCTTATAAGCCATCCGCAGGTATATAAATTTTCTTTGATTTGTATGAAAATTATTTAAACATACATTTATTTATTCTCATTATATATAACTTGTTTATTCTCATTGTATTTTGCAGACCCTTCAACTTCTTTACAGCCCACCTCAGGTATAAGAATTCGATTTGTATTCACATTATTTAAATTTGTATTTGTTTATTATCATTGCTTATTGTTTATTGTTATTGTATCTCGCAGGTCGTGTTAGTTCTTCATCAACCTCGACTAGGCGTGGTAGAGGATGTGCCAAGGGCATTAGGGAGTGGGGTACTGGTACAAAGCTAGACATACAATTTGATAAAAATTACTACCCAATAGGGGATAACGTGTCTAAGTTAACTACTCAACTTGGCATTATTGTGCGGAATGGTAACATTGTTCCTTTTACTTTTCTTGATTGGAATAATGTGCCTGATGATATTGTTGATGCTATTTGGAAGGATGCGAAGGTAAAAGTATATTTTTGTCCAAAAATTTGAATTCCAAAATTGTGTTATTATTATTTAAACTTTGAAATTGTGTTTCATAGGATAATTTGAATATATGTCCAGAGGAGTACAAGCCAATCTGCATGAAAAACTGCAACAGCATATGGAAGGATCACAAGAACAAGATTAAGGCTAAGTATTTCAAGCCTAGAAATTCTGATTCTAATTTGAAGAATGATGTTCCTTTGCACATTGTGCCAAGCCAGTGGGAAGAACTTGTGGAGTATTGGCGTACTTCCAATGCTGAGGTATACAAATAAGTTATATGTATGATATATAAACATACAAATCATATTTATATACTTACATTTGTTAAACCTGTTATAGAAAATTACAACTAGGAACGCTAAAAATCAGTGAGCTCACGGCATAGTTCATACCACAGGGCGTACTACTTTCGCTCAGATACGGCATGAGGTTTATATTTTATTGTTTTATTTTTGAATATAAATAAACATTGTATATTTGCAAATTATTTGGATTCTAATTTTCATATTTCTAAAAAAATATAGATGACCAATAAGGGGGAGTCTACTAATAAGATGAATGTTTGGCTTATGACACGTAGAGTAGATAACCCAGAGGTTATCCAGACCTTGGTAGTTTCCAAACACCTTTGATTGTATTTAAAGTTTATTTTTTATTTTTTGTGTGTCAACCGTCTTAATTTGGCATATACTTGTATGTCTTATTCAATACAGGATGAGTTTAATCGTCAACTCTCTATGCTACCTGAGGATTGTCGGACTTTGGAGGCTAGGAATGCCATTTTCCATGAGTTGATAGGTCATGACGGACATGGATATTGTCGCACATACGGGAGAACTGTGCCTGGGAGAGCGGTGTATAAAGATGGTGCTGGGCCATCATAGTCAACACCCCAGCCATCGACTATTGTTCAGATCACCAAGCAGGTTCGTGCGGAGCTAAGGGATGAGTTGAGGGAGGAGCTGCAAGCAGAGTTCTCTACACATTTATAACAGATGAGAGCTGAGATGATGGCCTTTGTGTCACAGGGGGGCGAGTGTGGATCCCAACAGACAGGTTCGATATAAATTAAATTGTTTGATAGTTCAATTTTTACACCGCATTATGTATAAAATTTGAATATGATTAACACATTATGCATTGACTATCATAGGTTCCTGATGCATCGAGTGGCCATCGGGCATTTAGGGAATCTGCAGAAGACGAGAATCCATATACACCACCACCAGAAGATCAGGTATAAAATGTATCTTTGCATTTTTTACATTCTAAGTTAAGAGACTTGTGGGAGAAGACGAGACTCAAATCGGGTTCCCGGATTAAGAGTTAGAGCCAAATTTAGCACGAAACTTGGCACACACGACCGCCTAGGCACGAGAGACTTGTAGGAGAAGACGGGACTCGAATCGGGTTCCCGATTTGGGAGTTAGAGCCGGATTTCACTTTAGGCAAACTAGTTCCTTAAGAAACTTGAATTCGAGGTGTTAATGCCCCAAAATCATCAAACGGCGTCGGTTTAGCATGAAACTTGGCACACATGACCGCCTAGGCACGAGAGACTTGTGAGAGAAGACAGGGCTCGAATCGGGTTCCCGGTTTGGGAGTTAGAGCCGGATTTCACTTTAGGCAAACTAGTTCCTTAAGAAACTTGAATTCGAGGTGTTAATGCCCTAAAATCACCAAACGACGTCGGTTTAGCACGAAACTTGGCACACACGACCGCCTATACATGAGAGACTTATGGGAGAAAACGGGACTCGAATCGGGTTCCCGGATTGGGAGTTAGAGTCGGATTTCGGTCTAGGCAAACTAGTTCCTTAAGAAACATGAATTCGAGGTGTTGACGCCCCAAAATCACCAAACGGCGTCGGTTTATCACGAAGATTGGCACACATGACCGCCTAAGAATGAGAGACTTGTGGGAGAAGACGGGACTCGAATCGGGTGCCCGGATTGGGAGTTAGAGCCGGATTTCGGTCTAGGTAAACTAGTTCCTTAAGAAACTTGAATTCGAGGTGTTGACGCCCCAAAATCACCAAATGGCATCGGTTTAGCACGAAACTTGGCACACATGACCGCCTAGGCACGAGAGACTTGTGGGAGAAGACGGAGCTCGAATCGGGTTCCTGGTTTGGGAGTTAGAGTCGGTTTCGATCTAGGCAAACTAGTTCCTTAAGAAACTTGAATTCGAGGTGTTGACGCCCCAAAATCACCAAACGGCATCGGTTTAGCACGAAACTTGGCACACACGACCGCCTAGGCACGAGGGACTTGTGGAAGAAGACAGGGCTCGAATCGGGTTCCCGGTTTGGGAGTTGGAGTCGGATTTCGGTCTAGACAAACTAGTTCCTTAAGAAACTTGAATTCGAGGTGTTGATGCCCGAAAATCACCAAACGGCGTCGGTTTAGCACGAAACTTGGCACACACGACCGCCTAGGCACAAGAGACTTGTGGGAGAAGACGGGACTCCAATCAGGTTCCCGATTTGGGAGTTAGAGCCGGATTTCAGTCTAGGTAAACTAGTTCCTTAAGAAACTTGAATTCGAGGTGTTGACCCCCCAAAATCACCAAACGACGTCAGTTTAGCAC
Source organism: Camellia granthamiana (assembly GCA_036172215.1). NCBI lineage: Eukaryota > Viridiplantae > Streptophyta > Magnoliopsida > Ericales > Theaceae > Camellia > Camellia granthamiana. Next base: position 148,020,496 of record CM069904.1, on the reverse strand, counting down.
GAAACTTGGCACACACGACCGCCTAGGCACGAGAGACTTGTGGGAGAAGACGGGACTCTAATCGGGTTTCCCGTTTGGGAGTTAGGACCGGATTTCTGTCTAGCCAAAATTATTTACTAAACTATCTTTGTAATTATATAGTAGTTAATTTTTTTATGTTTTTCTGTAATTAAAATATTAACACCATTATATTGTCATTAATTATTTTTATTTTGTTATTTTCAGATATTTCCTGAGTTGCAATTTGCTTCTTGTGGAATGCGGGCGTGTAAAGATTATGACCAACTTTTGTTTTTGTAACCCACGGAAGAATCATGATGAAAACTTTTGGTTTTGATTTACATTATTTAGATTTGTGTACAACATTATGTATGTATTATGCGACATTATGTAGTGGGATAATTTGTATTGTTATGAATTTTTATTTATGTATTGTTATGAATGGAACAACATTATAAATTTTCATTATGTGCCAACTTTTGTTTATGTATATATTTATATTATTATGTAATTATCGATTTTTTTTTTTAGTTTTTTTTTCATTTAATACAGGTTATTTTCATATTTTTAATAATTTTGATACAGTTTTTTTTTTTTTGAGACGACAGCACACACCGTCTCAAAAGAAAATTAAACCAGGGTTTTTTTGCGACGGCAGCTTTACTGTCGCAAAAGATAGGGGATTTGGTTGAAAAGTAGGGTCTTTAGCGACGGTGTTATTGCCGTCGCCAATAGTCCTTTAGCGACGGCAGAAGGAGCTGTCTCAAATAAACTTTTAGTGACGGTATTTTTGCCGTCGCAAAAAACCCTTTTAGCGACGACAACACAGTGCCGTCTCAAAAAAACCCAGATTTTCACGCATTATTTGCGACAGAATTTTTCTGTCGCAAAAAAGGCATTTTGCCGTCTCAAACAAAAGGCGACGGCGTTATGCTGTCGCTAAAACCCTTTTGCAACCCCCTTTGTTGCGACCCCCCACTTGCCGTTGCAAAAAGCCACTTACCGTCGCAAAAAACCTTTTGAGACGGCGTTTGGGGTATTTGCGACAGCGTTTTGCCGTCGCAAAAAAATAATTTTTTTGTAGTGTAATTTGAAAAAAAAAAAAAAAAAATCAGGATTTTAAAATTCCCTCCCTCAGCTGCCTATACACGCATATGGCAGCAGATATAGAAAGAGAGAGAAGAAGAAACTATTTGCTTATCGTGGTACCCATCCCTTGATAGCTTCACCAGCCACCACAGCAAGCCAAGAGGGCCAACCTGCCACAACCTGAATGATAATTAGAAACAACAACTTCACAATTCTCTCTCTCTTCTTCTCAAAATCTCATCCCTTACCTTCTTTGAGCCATTCAATTTCTTATGACTTAACCCACCTCTAATTTCACCACCATCCAGCCTTTTTTTCATCCAAAAACTCTCCACTCTCTTCGAAGAAGTAATTTGAGGCACGTGTAACTCCCATGATGACCCTTTATTCAACTGTCTCTCTATTGGGCTCTTTTTGCCATCTTCTATAGCAAAAGCCTTATCACAAATGCAACCCATGAATTTCAAACAAACACCCAACAAAAATAAACCCTCCTTTACAAATACAAATCACCAATAATAACTAATTTTATCTAAAAACAAACCCACCATATCAAATTCTATTGAAGAAAACAATCAACTAAAAAAACCCTAGTTGAGAATTCAAACTCACTGTATAAACAATTCATGAACCAACCACTATATACTCTCACGCAGAACCTTAGAACCCAATGTTATAAAAACAATAACCCATAATTCAATCTTTCTCCAATGATATATACATGGATTGTACGACCACTATATACTCTTCTTCTCTCTCTCTCTCTTACTCTGTTTTCTATATCCACTGCGTATATAGCAGCTGCGACGTATATAGCATCTGCAAGGGAATGTTCCAGTGGCAGGACGGCGGCAGTGGAGGGGCGTTGGGAGGCAGCATCTCGTCTCTCTCTTCTTCTTCTCTCTCTTTCTATATCTACTGCCATATGCGTGTATAGGCAGCTGAGGGAGGGAATTTGAAATCCTGAATTTTTTTTTTGTTTTTTTTTTTCAAATTACTAACCAAAACAACGTCGTTTTGGTTAGTTTACATTTCAACCGTTAGATTGAATACTTTAAGAGATCACTCTAGGATTTTAACTCTAGAGGATCCTGACGCTATAAAATTAGCAATCCCATGTCATTCCTCTATAAACAAACATGGCATAAGTGAGGTCCATGTATTACTAATCAAATCCTCCTCCCTGAACCTCCAAACAAACCTGAGCTACCTGTTATCTATTATTTGCTCCCCTCTAATAGAGAACGGAAAGGCCATGCACCTAGAAAATAAATTCAAAAATTGACATGAAATGGTGCATATTTAATTTTCTTTTGAGGAAATTGCATTTCAGCAAATTGTATTTTTATAGTTATATAAAGGGAGATTTATTAGAAAATCCCCGTTCAAGTGTTTATATCTCAATTAGTTCATAAGATATTCTTATATTTTAATAAGTCTTATTTTTTGAACATTTGATATACGAAATCTTAATTTTCATATTTAAAGTATTTTATGGACATTTCTACCTTTACAAATATTTTTTGAACGGTTAGCAATTTGATAATGTGAACATTCATATTTTACAATGTAAATATTCACATTGACGTGTGACCGTTCACATTGATAGTGTGAACATTCATATTGACAATATGAATATTTATATTAATAGTGTGAACATTTACATTGACGATGTGAACATTTACATTGACGATGTGAACATTTACATTGACGGTGTGAATATTCACATCACGGAACATTCGCACTGTAAATGTGAATATTATTAGGGATATTTTGATAATTATGTCACTCATAGGACTTATTGAAATATAAGAAAATAATATGAACTAAATAGAATGAAAAGAGATTTATAAAAAAGTATCCCATATATAAATTTCTTGTATGTGTAGTACAAGTCCATTCCTACCTTTGTAAAAGTCTTTCTTGTATGTTAAAATTATACTAAAAATATATTTCTATCTACAGCGTAATTATTTTATAAATGTCGCATTTATTTATAATTTTTTTTTTTTTTTTTCAAATAGTTGGAGAGACTGCCTAACACCTGGCTGAAGAAAAAAAAAAAGGGGTGGACAAAGAAAAGGTGGTGAGACTATCAGTTAGGTCAATTGCTGAACATATATTAGTATAGTCGTTGAATTATGTATTTATTTCCTCTCAGTTTCATTTTTGAATTGATGGCTTATGCTAAAAATAATTCATTAGGATAGTGGTCGAATTATGTATTTGCTTATGAATTAAAAAATATATATTTTAAAAATCAAAGTAAAATATATTAATTTTTTTTAAATATGTATTTTAATTTATGATTCAAATGTAATTTAAATTATTATTAAAGTAATGTTAAAAATTTATAATTTAAATTTTCAAATTCACTTATAATAATAAGCTGAGAGAGTTGAATCATTAATTATATAATTAAATATGTGATAAATAAATATAATTAAAAATTTGCATATTTTTAATTATTAATCCCAACCCCTTGCCTTGAGGGGAATAGAGTAGGTGACAAAAGTTGGAATGTTAGGCTACACAACACAACTGTCTTGACGGTTCCAAGCATTAACTGTTATTATCTGCCCCCCCTCCAATAGAGAAGGGAAAGTATGCACCCAGCAAATAAATTCAAAAATTGACATAAAATAGTGCATATTTAATCTGCCCCCCTCCAATGGAGAATGGAAAGGCTATGGACCCAGAAAATAAATTCAAAAATTGACATAAAATAGTGCATATTTAATCTTCTTGTGTTGGTCACCGTAGAAATAAATCTCAACTTTTTATTTTATATTCTGAATAATTTTTTTATTTTTTTATTTTTTGAGTTTGTAGACTCGGGGATAACAAAATGGGTTTGATAGCGTTGAGAGCTTCTAGATGCATTTCAAAAAATTTCTTTCACATCCATTGAGATCATGTTTGTTTGGACGAACTAAATAAAAAGATATTATAATTTATCAAATTATTAATTTTGGAATATAATCTCTAAACTATTTGATTGGAAAATATGTATATCACTTGTTTGTTTAGTCATAGAATTAAATGTCATGAAATGACTATTTTATTTAATCAAATGCTTGTTTGTGATGTTATGAAGTAGGATAAATTCTCAAAAGACTATTTATTCTTTTGAATTGTTTACTAAATAATAAGAATACTAAATCTGAGTTATAAATTATATTTTATTTTTTAGCTATAACTTTTAAAAAAATTAAATAAATAGAACATCAATAAAAATTAAATTTTTTTTTTTAAAATTTTTAGTTGAGATTTTTAAATTTTATTTTATTTTATTAAGTACAATAATCCAGAGGGCCAAAAATGTCATTTTATCCTCTAATCCAAAGGAAAAATTATCCCACCATTTTGTATCCCACACCCTCTGTGTAACACAATAATCCCACAAATAAGGGATTGATAGTTTGGTTTAATTATGAGTTTGGCTTACATTTTTTAAACCAAATATCGGACTATTATATGAAATGGGTATGAAGTCCTATCCTACCCTTTAATCCCCTCAAACAGGAGTGTAAAAATGGCCTGCGGCCTGGGGTGGCCCGTTTGGGCCTGGGCCTGGGCCATCATTTGAAGCCCGGTCCGTGGCCCAGCTTATCGACCACTCAAGGCTCGGCTCGACTCGACTGAGACCCTGTGTCTTTTTTAGTGAAAAATAATAAAATTTTGGTAGAAAAAATTTAAAAATACAAAAAAAAAAGGTCAGGTTAGCCCAAGCCCGAGGCCAGGCCCAGGCCCACCGAGTCGACCCACCCAAGGCCCGAATACTCCTGGGCTTGGGCCTGGGCCTAATTTTTTGGTTCGTGGCTTGGCCCGGCCCCGAATTTTGGTGGGAGCCCGCGAGGCCCAACATGGGTCGAACCGAGCTGGGCCAGATTTACACCCCTACCCCTTAGGGTGTATATGAAAATGAATTTGCTCACATAAAATTTGATTGAACTAAATATGCAGAGACCATATTCAAAAAGTGTAATATCTCTACCCAAAACGATAGGCTCCACTCTTTTTCAACGATCAAAATATGTGTATTATTCATACACTCAAAGAGTGTGAATAAAATCATAATTGGGTGTATGTGATCATGCTTGGGTTGTAACAACCCAGATTGTTAATTATTGTTAAAATTTATACAATATTATTTAATCACAGTTGAAAAAATATACGATTTATTTTGTATTATTATATGTAATTTTGTAAAACAATGTAATTAGTAAAAAATTAGGGGTCAAAGTGTAAATATAAAAGGGAAATTGCCACCTTCAATTTGGAGAAGACATCGACCGTGCCAGATGTCACTCATGCATTAGTTGCCTACCTATATATAGGTGTGGTGGTGAGTCATGGTAAAGGAAAAAGAAAGGTGGCACTGCCTTAGGCAAGCAACGTGGTAACCATCTTGCAACGTGGGAGGTCTACCAATAGGGTAATTATAGTAGCTACGGTAAGAAGCTTGGTACAAATGAGAGAAAGGAAAAAAGAAGAGTGATAAAGTAAAATAGGCAGAGGTGAAAAAGTCATAGCAGAAGTTGAAGGAATTTATATTAGTGTGAGTTATATTATACCTTGAGTTACCATAATATATTTTATGTATGTTTTAAGTTATTATAATTTATTTTACACAAATTGTGTTTTATAAATTATATTAGCATTTTAAATTATGTTATTTATTTTATGAACCTTATTTTATATAATAAGGAAAACTCATGGATATATTGTTTATTAAAATGTGTTTTGAATAATTATTTAATAAGTATCACCACAGAGGTCCCATGCATTGGGGACTTAAATAACCATTGGTTCTCTGATTAGTCACTTTGTGACCCTTTGTCTGTCATGGATCCACTGACCCTCTGATTTCTGGTGTGGAGCAAAGTGATATACGGAGCTAAGTACTACACTATTGTGAGAGTCATCTCTAGAGTTCGTACGAGCCACCTCTTGAGTCCATACATCTGTTCTGTTCCGTTATGTACCGTACTTATGATCATTTTGTTTATATGATTTCTATATTATATGTTAAATGATTTTCATATTATATATTCTGTATTTTAATATTAAACTCTGTTTAGCCCAATACTTATCTATGGTGATTTTTATACCCTCATGCTCTCAGTATAATATTTATCATTCTGCCATGTGCTTATAGTTGTTTACCACTTTCAGGTGATATGTCAGGACCAGTGAGTGGGGTAGGCGCAAAGCACTTTGTAGACATTGTTCTGTTCTGACAATTTAATTAAACAGAAGCTTCAATGTATATATGTTGTTATTATTAAATAAAATTTTGGGTACATTTTATTTTACTCCGCTGCTCTATTAATTTGTTAGGAACTCAGTTATTATCTTGTCGCGATGCCAAACCTCTGGGTACCGGGTTTAGGTCGTGACAAAATAGTATCAAAGCAATGGTTTATTCAAAAAAAAAATATTGGAGTTTAGAACACATGCACAATTAGAAAGTTGAATAGTGGGTGATTGGTACTTAAATGTTATATTTTGTTAAGTTCATTTATTTATATTTTATATTTTATTTGAGCGGAAAGTTCAAAAAATTAATTAATAGAAAAGGGTAAGAAATAATTGTATCAGAGTGCGCAGCAGAAACGATAAGATAATTTGCTAAATCAATTTCTAGGATGGAATTTTAAAAGGAGTGAAGATTATAACAATCCAAATTTTTAATTATTCTTTAAATTTTATACTAAATTTGTTTGCATCTCTCTCCCTTATCTCTTTATTTTATTTAAATTGTCATAACTATATTTCACATTTTCACTGTGCTAAAATCATTAACTGACATAGTTGTTAGAACACTTGTTTTAATTATTTTTATTTCATTATCTATATTTATCTATTGTGCTAGTCATAATTTTTATTAGAGCATTATTATAATTAATTGTAAAAATATAATTCACCCCCCCTTAGGTTGTCTTTTAGGTAACACTTTTATTTTACTCCACTGCTCTATTAATTTGTTAGGAACTCAGTTATTATTTTGTCACGATGCCGAACCTCTAGATACCGGGTTTGGGTCGTGACATGGGTTTTCAAACCGAGCCCATATTAGATACGGGTAGTTACGAGCCAATTCTATAGATTGAATTTATTTATCAGTAAATCCTGTTAATACATAAATAAGTATCAAAATGATAAATTTATCAGCTACATTGATAAATTTTATTAATCTAACAAATAAAGCTCACAACTACACATAATTGAAAAAATAAATAAATCAAAAAAGATAGGAACCCAGACTTAGAGAACCAAAATTTACCCAAAATCAGATTATGCGGTAAAAATTAAATTGATGAAGTTTGAAATCTATAAATAAAATGAATTTAATCATTAATTCCTATGCCTGAATAAATTCTCAATGTATAATTCTGAATTTTTCAGATAAACCTTATAGTGATTAAATTGGAAGAAAAGTATTAGTTACTTAAATTTAAAGATTGATTCTAATTATTTAATTTGACAATATTAATCATGTCGTGCTTTAAAAATATTATTTAAATAAATATATGTGATAATTTTAGTTAAATTATTTATGTGCTTGTTTGTGTATGCATATACATATATATATAATTATTTTAAAAAGTATATTGTGAGTTATATAATGTACGAGAATAATTTTAGTCCTGTCATGTGATAAAAACATAAAACATCAATTTTATATAATATTAAATTAAAATGTAAAAAGTGAACAATCAGTTTAATAGTGGAAATAATGATTAAATTAGATGGAGAAATGAAAAATGTTTTGGACCTCAAAATTGTTGGCCCCGAATCCCCCTAATGTCCAAAACGACGTCGTTTTGGGCATTAGGGTTTTTTTTTTTTTTTTTTCTCTTTTTTCCGCCATTTTCGACTCTGCAGAGCAGAGGAAGAGGGAGAGGGAGAGGGAGAGAAAGAGAAGAGGAGGAGAGGGAGAAAGAGAGAAGAGAGGAGAGAAGGCTCCGTCGCCCCCGATCGTGCAGCCGCCGATCGTGCAGCAGTTCCCGATCGTCGAGCCCAGCTCCCGATCGCCGCCGATCGCGTCGGCCTCCACCAATCGCGTCCTTCTCCTCCGATCGCGTCCTCCTCCTCCATTTTTTAGGCCCCCTCCAGTCCTTCCTCCCCCTCCTCCTCCTCCCCTCCCCTCCCCCTCCTTCCCCCCTTCGTCTTCCTTCTTCTGACCTGCAAAAGAAAAAAAGGGGGATTCGGGGCATTCGGGGGACCTCAAATTCGAGGTCCCAATCACAGCTCATGGAGAAATAGAATAACTTATACTCAAAGAGAATTATTGATTATTTAATTTACCTTTTTATTCATTTTCCAATAAATTATTTAAATGTATTTAGAAACTAAAGCAATAGAAAATTTATTTTAAAGAGTTGAATAGAAAGTATATGAGTTTGTAGGTGAAAGGGGATCAATCAAAATGGGGCGAAGTCTGGATTGGGCCGAGCACCCCAAATACCCAAGATCAGATTAATTTAGTAGTTTGGGCCGATGAATGGCATAGTTCTTTCATCATTTTGAACATGGCCCAATCTTTGATGACCAGGCTTGGGCTCAATATTTGAATGTACATGGGTCGAATCGAGCATCTGTTTTTGTTTTTTTTTTTTGGGGTTAATTACCAACTCGTCTCATTAAGTAAAGTTAAATATCATTAAATTCTATTAACTTTTTTAATGCACCAATAAATCCTGCTTTCATTAAATTGTTAGTTATAAGCTCTTTCATCTTCTTTTTACTTCTCTTCTCAACTATTTTTTAAAAAGTTTCACACTACTATTGTTGTTGCTATTCACCCACCACCACCACTGTTACCGTCTATCCACCACCATCGTCGTGGTTGTTAGTTAAAACAACTGTCGTCATTAGTCAAATTGATGTGCTTGGAAATCGCAAAGTTGTCGTTGTCGATGTTCGTTACAGACTGAGGAGGGTGGGCTACCATGTGTCACGCACCACCAAAGAGAAATGCATTGGACCCCCAGTGGGGGTGACCCCCACCACCCCCACTATTTTTTGATTGGTTGAATTTTTTTTTTTAATTTTTTTTTTTCTAGTCTTGAGAGCACAGCCCCTCACGTGGAGCTGGGGGTGCTGGGAGTCCCAGCACGGTTGCACCACCAAAAGAGCACATGGCTCCTTAACACTAGTCAAAAGATCAATCCACTTTGAATCCGCACAAAATGGTTTGTGTTCATTTTTGATGACGTTAAAATGTATTTTGTGCATATTATTAATTGAAAACTTTTTGGGGTTTTCAACATAATCCATAGAATGAAGATGGGATATTATTATACTAATAAATCTTCAAAGGATGAACAGTTTAAGTTGTAAATCAAATAAATTAGGATTCATACTGTCGTAAATCTATACAATTACCATATCACCATTATTTTTATTTTTTATTAATAAATTTATCAGTTTCTCTTATTCTTTATTTAGGTGAAGATGGATGGTGAATTCTTATAAGTGAGTAAGTGAATATGAGTGAATAAATCTACAGTTACAAATTTATCAGTCAGGATTTATAAATAAATAAATTTAGTTAATAGGACTCGCCCCTGAGTTCCTTGTTTTTTAGGAGTATCTACTGTTAGGAAATTTGAGGGATAAAAAATTATGGGTTTGGATTGCATCCAGTCCAGTCCAAACTGGAAGGTGCTATCTAGGCTCGTGTAGGGGTGCAACTCAAGCGGGTTCGGTCAGGTTGGGAGGTTGTCCAAGCCCAGCCCAAGTTGTGCTGAGACCTGCCCAAGCCCGAATTGTAACCTGAGGTTGTCTGACCAAGCCCGACCCGAGTTAAACCCGAATTGTCCGAGTTGCCCGAATTGTAAATGAATTTCAGTTTTTTTTTCCCAGCTACATTATTAAATTATTAAAATTTGACTCTATTTACAATTTTTTTAAAAAAAATAGAAAATCATTAATACCATCAAAACAAATAATTTATATAATGTAAGAGAGATGCCACTATAGTAGTCCTCACAATTTATGAGTGACAATAAAAAGAAAAAAAGTAAGATTTTATGTTATTTATATATATAATATATATTCAATATGATTTAATAATATAAATTACTTTAATATCATGTAATGGCTAATAATTTATATAGATATTTAATATTTTTATATATCTATATATGTATAATTCGGGTTTCGGGTTGCTCGGGTTGCTTAACGTCTTTGCCCAAGCCCGCCCAAATTTAATTCGGGCTTCTGAATTTTTGCCCAAGCCCGTACCGAATTTGAAAATATTTTTTCCAAGCCCTAAAAAAATTCAGGCTGGGCTCGGGTTGCTCGGGTTGAGCCCGCCCAAGTTGCACCCCTAGGCTCGTGTGGTCTGTGATGAGATTTATTTTGTCGATTCAAATCGTACTATGTTCAATTTATCACGATTATCACAAAAAAAATGAATGATCTATTTTTAAAAATACACTTGTTGTCCATTTTTTTTAAACAAATACAATAAATTAAATAAATTACAATTATTGAATTGATCTAATTTTTTGTGGGAATAATATACCCAAAGAACATTACAAAATGAACCATTTAAATTATCGAAATAAGACTCATAGTAAATTGCACAGTCTAGACAACACCCTATAGTCTAAATTTTGGACTGAAGACAAGTTTAGTCCAAAAATTATTGACTAGTTTAATTCAATAAATTCATGAAAATTACACAAGTTAGTAGTCACTGCTTTAATTTATCTGCTAACAAGAACAAACTACATAGAGATTTCATTAATCTAATTACAGTAAATACTAAATATAGCAAGGATTAAGTTTTACCTTCAGATTAAGTTGTGTACACCTTGGGCACTACTAAAAAAAAGCATTTTTTGTGACCGCCGCTACAAGTTGTCGCAAATAATAAAAATACAGTCATGTAGCTCAAGTTTTTCACGCCCCCTCTCGGGAGACGAAATAAGCCCTATAGTATTGGACTCCCACGGTTCTGAATCTGATTTCACAAGTGCAATGTGAAATAGATGAACACCAAAGAGTCCCAATCCGGCAAATCTTTTGGAAAATCGATTTTGAATCAAATTGCCAAAAATGGACTGTTTTGCCAGATACCGAGTCGCCACCTAAATATTTTATTTTTGAAAAAATTTAGGAAACCCATGACTCATGCCAAAGGCCACGTGTCCGTCATCACCGAGATTGTCTCGGCTCGAGAACTTAGGTACGAGAGGGGAAGGTCATGAATGAATTTGAGTACCCCCGCTCGCCCGATCAAAGATCGGCCTCTACTAATCATGATATGAATCTTATTTACATTATATGCTCTTGCACCGGTTTATTAGGCCAGCATTACTATGTGATGCGCACACACACAAATATAGACTAACTTGCAAGAATTAGAACATCTCGATTCATGTTTGTTTGCAAAATTGTTTCAAATATGTACCACTTAAAAAAAATGATTACATATAAACATTACGCAAATTATTCTAATTCAAGCAATTAGCCTTTACCCACAGGCATTCAAGCAATTTAGCATTTAAGCACTTAGCCTCATGGCAAGCATGCTAAACATGGCAACAACCACATACAATGCAATATGCTAAAGCGAGTAAAGGCTCACCTAGTACTCCAAGCCAAAAGTGAAATGAGTTAGAAAAATGCATGATTCCTAACTATGCAATATGATTAATGCAACACATGCAATATGCAATTAATAGGCTCGGCTACTAAATAATGGCATATGAATCAATTTTAATAACATGCGGTCTAAGCACGTATTCAAAGAAGTATTTATCTAACAATGCAAGTTAGAATGATGAACTGAGCATCGGTGCATGCAATACAAATGGATGCAAAACATGAACCATGCTAAACAAAACATGATGTCCCTAAACTAACCATCACAAGCTAGTAAATAAAATAGAGAAAGACGTGGGGTTGGAAGACATACACGTTATTACATTACGCTCTCAAGAAGGAGAGTCCGAATGAATAAACTAACTAACTAATTAAAGCTAAGCTAATTAATTAACTATTACAACAACAAATGAATAGTTAGCTAAACTACTTAACTAATTATTACAAACCGAATTTAATTAACTAATCTAGCTAATTAAAATAATTACAACACGTTACAAAAATTAACTAGCTACTACTAATTAATTACAACAAATATCTAAGCTAAATATTTAAACTAAACATACTCGGTATGCGAGAAATTCTCATGCACGTGCTTGGTTTCCACCCGAAAAGCCACTGTTTTGCTTCCAGAAGGTCTCTGTTGCACAGTAGAACACTAACACTTTTGCCTGCTTCCAGAACAACTTTACTCTGCTCAAAAAACAAACCACTGAATTTTGCATTAGTGGCCGACTGGCCACTGATGATGCATTGCCGGCCACTAGTGATGGCAAGCCAGCCACCGCACCGTTCACCCTGCTGCAACAGAAAACAAGCAGAGCATGCACAGGGTATCTTAAGGGTTTGTTTGCACAATTCACTCTTCTTTTTCATGAACAAATCAAAGAAGTAGTAAACTTGGTTCACAAACCACCAACTCAAGAAATTTCATTGTATTGTGGCTTCTGAACCAAAGTGTGCAATTTTAATAAATGCAACAAAACAAGACACAAACCTCCTCTCTTTCATGGATTGATCAAGGGAAGTGGTGACCTTGGAAACTTGAATCATTTCATTAGTAATGAGTATGAAATGCCTCAAGCTTCCATGTGTTCAATTAACGTCCGATTGAACACAACACTTTTTATTATCTTACACTTTTTTGGCCTCAATTTTATTATTCCATTTTAGATTACCATCCATTCTTTAATTCATTGAGTCCAATAGTGAGTTTAAGTCCTCTAAATAGAATGAAGGCTTAAACCAAGCATTGTTTTAGGCATGAAAGAGACATCATATCATTGGTAATGAACCCCCTAATGGATTAAACCATTAAGCATGACATCTCAATCTCATGCTTTAAACAAACAAGTTGTTTGAACCACTTTCAAAGCAAAACAAAAGCCAAGAAAGGAGGGAGGTTGCAGAGGTGATTAAGAGTGATCACAAGTATGGAAAGCCATAAATAAATGCAATCAACTCAAAGAAGATGGTGTCTAAGGCCTAGAATACCAAACTCTTGAGGACAATTACATTATAAGCATGCAAAACAAAGCTCAAATGCAACTATCAACCAAAATAGTACTAAAATAGTCTAAAATAAGTCATAAAATATGCTGGATTTAAGACCAAAATAGTTAGATTAATAAGCTAAAACATAACACAAGCTAGGCTAGTGTAGACGTCCCCGAACGCATCCCGGGGAAGGGAGTGCGAGTCCCCCCCGTTCTGGTTCGATATTGGGTTACTACAGTTCGAAGGACTCAAATGTCACGGTTCTTAATCTTGAACCAAAGAGTCCAAATCCGGCAAATCGTTTTTGAAAACAGATTTTTGAAAGAAGTGCCAAACATGGACTACTTTGCCAGATACAGAGTCGCCACCTAAATATTTTTTAATGGGAAATTTAGGAAACCCTGACTCGGTGCCAAAGGCCACGTGTCCGTCATCACCAAAGTTGCCTCGGCTCGGGAACTTGGGTACGATTGGGGAAGGTCACTTCGTGAGTACCCCCGCTCGCCCGGTCAAAGACCGGCCTCTACTAACCATGATATCTGTTTTTGAAAACATTGTGTGTTCTTATTCCGGTTATTAGCCTAGGTTACTATGTGATGCGCACAGCATACAAGTATAGACCGGGTCGTCTGTATTGGAACAAAACATTTCATGTTTGTTTGTGAAAATGGTTTGATGGTGCTACCCACAGGTAGGCTAAGACGTGGATTTGCCACCTTCAGGTGGGCTTAGAAAACAGTGATTTTGCCACTATCTAGTGGGCTTAAAACAAACACTTGATGAATTGTTCCAATCCAAATAACTCAACCTCCACCCACAGGCATTCAAGGCAGTTATATCACATAAGCACGTAGCCTCATGGCAAGCATGCTATTCAAGGCAACACTCACACGCATGCAAGGATGCTAAAGCATAAAACTCACCGGGTACTCCAAGCCAAAACAGAAAACCGATTAGAAATCATGCATGATCCTAAAATATACAGAATTGCCTAATGCAACACATGCAAAGATGCAAACTATAGCAGGCTCGGCTATTCTAAACATGGTATGTGAAATGCTACAACTAACACGTATTCAATTTGGAATTGAAATACAAATGCAGTTTGTATGATGCGCCGAGCCCGGTGCGTGCAAAAACAGATGAATGATGCAAACATGCTGTCATACTGTATGCTAATTGAAATATGCCCTATATCTAACCATCATAAGCGGATAAATAAAAGGGAAGAAAGACGTGGGGTTGGAAGACATACATCACACTCACCCACACTTATTACAATTATGCCCTCGCGCAGAGGGTCCGAATAAATATACAGTCCCGAATAAAAGAATAATACAGTCCGAAATATACAGTCCGAATAAATGTACAAATTCCTAATTAATTTACAGATTAACTAAGAAAAACTGTAAACTGGCATGCAAGCCAGGGACTGCCTTGCTATTGCTGAATGATGTATGCCGGGCTGCCTTACGCGGAAATCCACTGGGATGCCCCAATTAGCCTCTGTTTGCAATGTTTCTCGAAATGCGTGCCAGACTCCGAAAAGTTGCTGATTCTTCAATTTGCTGCAACAGAGAGCAGGAAAGGGGCATAGCAATGTATTTCACAAATATATGCATGCCTCGATCCTCGTGCCACCAATCACGCATATCGATGCATGATGGCCGAGGAATCGGATTGCACAACTCAATATAGGATGAATGTGTATGAATGCTACAACAAAACCTAACTCCATCATGGATAATCCGGAGTGTCGGTGACTTGGGAATTGAGACCCGTTCCGTTACTCGGAGTACGAAACGCGCCTCGTTTCTCGTGCCCGGGCTAACTCCTATCCCAAACACGATGCAATATGCATGATATGCATGAAATGCAGCTAATATGTAATCCTAACATACACAATGCTATGAAAATGAGATGCCTCAAAATGCGTACACGCGGGCACGCAAACCGAGGCAATGATCCTAAGGCATGAAATGGCACACGCAATGCAAATTGGACTTACACTAACACGAGTGGACCTCAGCCACACTCACATAAGAGGCCGATGGATGAAAGTGAAGTGCCTCGAAATGCGTGCACACGGGCACGCAAACCGAGGCGATGATACTAAAGCATGAAATGGCACTCCAAATGCAATATGGGCTTACACTAACATGAGAGAGCCTCAGCCACACTCACACAAGAGGTCAATGGATGAAAATGAAGTGCCTCAAAATGCGTGCACACGGGCACGCAAACCGAGGCAATGGCATACGCAATGCAATGAGATTAAAATGGCATATACGATGCAATATGGGTTTATACTAACATGAGAGAGCTTCAGCCACACTCACACAAGAGGCCAATGGATGAAAATGAAGTGCCTCGAAATGCGTGCACACGGGCACGCAAACCGAGGCAATGGCATACGCAATGAAATGTCATAGAGAATGATATGCAAACATGCAAACGAATTTCAGCACTGAAATTATGGGGAAAACAGTCCCGAAAGATGGCGAAATGACACCAAATGAGAGGAATGGTCCCGAAATGCGAATTTAGGCACCCGAAATGGCCTATAGCTATGCAATGCATGCACAATATGGACATGGAATGAAAATACAGTAGCAAGGCAGCCCCAAGACAAGCATTTTTGCAGTAGGAAACATGGCCAAACAGCAAGCACAAGTAGGTCTAAAATGGCATGCAAAAATGGGGGATCAAGAGAGGTAATGAAGTAACCCACAAATTCTGGCCCCAAACAGATTAGGGGCCTTCTACAAAATTGAAGATGAGCCAAAAATATGATGTTTTTCAGTAGATGACAGACCCCAAAAACAGATACAAGTGTGCCAAAAATCTCATGCGAAATAAGGGCCAACAAAGGGGCAAAGAGGCAACTGATGGCTGGGGGTCTCAAAAAAGTGAGGGACCTTCAACAATGTTGAAGAGGGTCCCAAAATATGATATTTTTCAGTAGAGCACCAACCCCAAAACAGCATACAAATATGGCAAAAATGCTATGCAAAATTAAAGCCACAAGAGGGCTATAACATGAAGTATACCAAGCATTCACCAAACAATAAAAGACCCTTAATAAAATATGCCAAGAAGGTCAAAATATGGCTATTTTCAGTTCTGATCATGGCTGAAAACAGAATCTAGATAAGCCTAAAAAAGCATGCAAAAATGGGGGCCCAAGAGGGGTATAATGGTAGGTACAACATGGAGGCCCCCAAAAGTGTTGAGCCCTTCTACAATGTTGTAGAGGGTCTAAAAATAAGCCTACTCACAGTTCATGACATGCTCCAAAACAATTTACATATAGGCCAAACAGATCATGCAAATTTACAGTAAATTGGAGAGATTATGAAGTAAGTGCAAGATAGGGGGCCCAAACAGGGTTGATCCCTTCTTCAATGTTGAATAGGGGCTCAAAATAGGCCCACTCACAGTTTATGATATGCTCCAAAAACAAATTCACATAAGCCAAAAATGCTATGCAAGATAGATGGCATACAAGAGGGTATTGAAGTAGGTAGTAGTAGGAAGTCCCAAAAAAGGTTGAGCCCTTCTTCAATGTTTAAGAGGGGCTCAAAATATGCCTAACTTCAGTTAGGGTCGGAGCCCAAAACAGTAAGCAAGAAGGCTAGAAAAATGATACAAAAAGAGGCTAGAAAGAGGGAGAAGAGTACTCACCCTTGAAGACCAACTCTTGACAACCTTTTGGCTTGAGAAATGTTGCCTCTTGGCTGCTGGAAAGCCTTCCTTGCTGCTGGAAATGGAGTGGTGGTGGTGGTGCTTGGTAGTGATCAAGAAATGGCACCAAACTTGAAAAAAATGAGAGAGATAGAGATGGATATGTATGTGTATGCTCCAAGAAATTTTTCTAACCCTAGGGACAGAGCTGGGAGGCTCCTTATATGGACCAAGAGAGGGGTGTAAAGGTGGAGGGAAATGCACCCAAGTGCTTCCCTCCAAAATATCCCCCGGATACAAAGATCTTTTGGGACAAACAGCTATACAGCTGTAAAGTATGTACTGAGGGGAGCATGGCCGGCCAGGTATTTTTGTTGCAGGTGGACGGCCGGCCACCCCCCATGGCCGGCCGGCTAGGGTTCAAAAGGCTCAATTTGATTTTCTGGCCGGCCACCTGAGAAAGGTGTCCTCCCATGTGTGTACAACAAGGCCCTATGGTTGGAAATTGGCAACTCTGAAACAGGAGAGAGAACAAGCCAATTTTAAGAGGGGTTCAAAAGGTTCAATTGGAGTTACTGGCCGGCCATGTGTTTTTAGGATCCTCCCATGTGTGTACAACACAAATATGTGGTTTGGGGTGGAAGAAAGTGGCCCTAGGGTGTTCAACATTGGCCCGGAAGTGAGAAAAACGGGCGTCAGAGGGCGAAAATGGAATATAACTGGTTGCTGAGATAATTGCTGGCCTCCCACCCTCCAGTGACCTTCCTGGTGATAAAACAGAGGTACCTGCCAAAAATAAACGAAAACCGATGCAAAACGAATGCTCGGGGCCAAAACACGCAGTTCAGGATCCCGAAAATCGGCCGTTAAGCACCGAAAGTGGTGTTTGGCCACGAAGTAGGTATCTAAGACCCCAGTGTCCCTCAAAAGGGAGTAAATGAGATGCATGCCAAAAATCGGAGGAATCGGAGATGGTTGGGCGGTCCCGAACCGAGGCGCGCGGCCTAACGGCTCCGAAAACCGGGAACCGGACTCCGAAATGGGCAAAATGGCCTACGGCCACGAAATGTAGCCCACGGCCACTGGGAGATGGTCTACGGGACCTCTCCCTCCCCTTAGGAAGAAAAACAGAGAAAACCGAGTCTGGTTCGCAAACCGAGGCAAGGCACAGAAGAGGGTTGGGAAGTCCGGAGGCAGGGCTCACGGCCGCGACTCTGAAACTCCTGAACGAGCACAATATGCAACATCACCGAGCGCTCAATCGGTGACGTCTGAGTCTTAAGGTCGGTGAAAAATGGGGTGTCTACAGTTGCCCCTCTTTGACAGAACTCGGAAGTCACGAAGTGACGGGAGTGAATGTCAAAGCCCAGAGACGACCCATTTTTGACAAGGCCGAAGACTTAGACAATCATACAAGATGAACAGAGAGATATGCCCACAGGCGTGCCCGCAGGCAAAGGGGGCAAAATGCAAAGCGAAATGCACGGAGCCAGATGATCATGCAAATGCAGCAAGCTGTAATGAAGCAAGTATTCGCAAATAGATGCAACAGTTTTAAGCAAGAATGCAAAGCAACAACTACACTTCATGCAGTTAGGAATGCGGAGAATTATTCAATTCTCGTCGCGTCTCACACGGAGAAGATACGATACCTGCGCGATTCGTCTGGTCGCACCAGCCTCAAATGAACCGTACATACAATATCGTGCCTGCAAAAAAGAGAAATTCAACAAGAACAATATGCTAACAACATATATTCAATGTGATTCCTGTGATTCCAAAACTTTGACACACGCGGTGTCGGCGAATGAATGCATCGCAATGCGAGAAGGGAACGTGCGTGACAACGCATGCTCAAGCCCAGGGAGTATGGTACACCAAGAAAACATGCATGACAATGCAAAATGCTCATGAGAATGCAAGTAACGTGCACAACAATGCAAAACGAGCATAAATCAGGGCGCCCGTTTGTTGCGAAACAACGAGCAAGGAAACGCGCATTTCGGCGAAAGCGACTCGATCGCGGCCTCTGATTCACCTCCCGGAGAGGTTACAACATGCTCAAAAAGGATACACTCTGATTTCGATGAGTAATGATGAGACACACGTCAGAAATTGCAGCTGAAGTTCCGGCGGAGCAATTTCGCGTCAGAAAAGTGCACTTTTCTTGAATTTTTCCAGGTCCCGGGAACTCCAATCTTCCTCAAAATTTGCAGAGGGCTAGGGGGGGATGTGGAGAACACCACCGGCCAGGTGGTTGCCCTAGGGGAGGTCACCGGCCAGGAACCAAAAGAGGAAGGCCGGCCAGCCAGAAAAGGTGGCCGGCCGGCCACCTGCTCAAATCCGGGGACTTTTTTGTCTTTTCGCCTTGTTTTCTTTATATTCTCTTGCCCATTCAATCCGAGACCACACCCACAGCTGCGAAATCTTCCTCTCTTGCCTCCCAAACCATTTTCTCCTTCAGATCTGCACTTTATACGCGTTTTTCAGCCTCCCACGCAAGTTGTTTTCACGAAATCTTTCAATTTTAAGCACTTTGGATCGATTAAATTTTGATTTCGAGGCTTCTTTTCTCATTTTCACCACTTGAGGTAAGTTTGTCTCAATATTTGGAAGATTTTCTCGGGAGTTGACTTTTGTTGACTTTTCCATTTCCCGGGAGTTGACTTTTGTTGACTTTTTCCAATTTTGGCTCATTTTTGCTCATTTTTGCTCCTTTTTGCAGATTTTCTGAAATGGCGGGTAATTTCCCTCACGGCGGAGGTCCTCCAGGTGCCGGGGATGATTTTGATGCCATGACGCTACCCCTGAGGGTCCGACCTTTTATGCCCGAGAGATATGCCCCAGCAGTGCACGTCCTTCCACGAGCCATTTTTCGTCATTTTACTGACTTCAATGATCGGGCACCTGGAGATCTGCTTCTGCGAGAGCCGGAGTATCACCTTTTTCACGAGGTGCGAGAGGTATTTTACTTTATTTTCTGCATCTTTCTCGTATTTCGTGCCTTTGCCATGCTTGAACACACAGTTTAGCCTATGACATAGTACTTTGCTTGCATCCTGAACATGTGGCTTAAACATTTGAATTTCTGAACACTCGGCTCATTTGTTGATTGTGAACGCACGGTACACACTAATTAAGAATTGAACACACGGCTCAAACACTGGTTTGTCGAACACACAGCCCGAATTTGAAGGTGAACACACGGCACACCCTGACTAAGAGCAGAACACACCGTCCCAAACTCTGATTTTCTGAACACACAGTTCAAGTTGATGGTGAACACACAGCCCACACCGATTGAGAGTAGAACACGCAGTCCCGAACTCCGATTTTTTGAACATACAGCCCAGACATTTGAGATGAACACGCAGCTCACATTTTGATTTTCTGAACACACAGCCCAGACATTTGAAGCGAACACGCATCCCACTGATTTTGAAATTTGAACACGCAGCCCAAATTTTGATTTTCTGAACACACAGCCCAGACATTTGAAGCGAACACGCAGCCCACTGATTTTGAAATTTGAACACGCAGCCCAAATTTTGATTTTCTGAACACACAGCCCAGACATTCGAAATGAACACGCAGCTCACATTTTGAAATTTGAACACGCAGCCCAAACTTTGATTTTCTGAACACACAGCCCAGACATTTGAAATGAACACGCAGCTCACATTTTGAAATTTGAACACGCAGCCCAAACTTTGATTTTCTGAACACACAGCCCAGACATTTGAAGCGAACACGCAGCCCACTGATTTTGAAATTTGAACACGCAGCCCAAATTTTGGCTTTCTGAACACACAGCACAGTTTGAAGGTGAACACGCAACCCACATAGATAGAGAATACAACACGCAGCCCTAACTCAGATTTTCTGAACACGCAGCCCAGATTGAAGGTGAACACGTAGCCCACATAAATAGAGAGTAGAACACGCAGCCATAACTCAGATTTTCTGAACACGCAGCCCAGTTTGAAGGTGAACACGCAGCCCACATAAATAGAGAGTAGAACACGCAGCCCTAACTCAGATTTTCTGAACACGCAGCCCAATTTGAAGGTGAACATGCAGCCCACATAAATAGAGAGTAGAACACGCAGCCCTAACTCAGATTTTCTGAACACGCAGCCCAGATTGAAGGTGAACACGCAGCCCACATAAATAGAGAGTAGAACACGCAGCCCTAACCCAGATTTTCTGAACACGCAGCCCAGTTTGAAGGTGAACACGCAGCCCACTGATAGAGAGTAGAACACGCAGCCCTAACTCAGATTTTCTGAACACGCAGCCCAGTTTGAAGGTGAACACGCAGCCCACATAAATAGAGAGTAGAACACGCAGCCCTAACTCAGATTTTCTGAACACGCAGCCCAGTTTGAAGGTGAACACGCAGCCCACATAAATAGAGAGTAGAACACGCAGCCCTAACTCAGATTTTCTGAACACGCAGCCCAGATTGAAGGTGAACACGCAGCCCACATAAATAGAGAGTAGAACACGCAGCCCTAACTCAGATTTTCTGAACACGCAGCCCAGTTTGAAGGTGAACACGCAGCCCACATAAATAGAGAGTAGAACACGCAGCCCTAACTCAGATTTTCTAAACACGCAGCCCAGTTTGAAGGTGAACACGCAGCCCACTGATAGAGAGTAGAACACGCAGCCCTAACTCAGATTTTCTGAACACGCAGCCCAGTTTGAAGGTGAACACGCAGCCCACATAAATAGAGAGTAGAACACGCAGCCCTAACTCAGATTTTCTGAACACGCAGCCCAGTTTGAAGGTGAACACGCAGCCCACATAAATAGAGAGTAGAACACGCAGCCCTAACTCAGATTTTCTGAACATGCAGCCCAGATTGAAGGTGAACACGCAGTCCACATAAATAGAGAGTAGAACACGCAGCCCTAACTCAGATTTTCTAAACACGCAGCCCAGTTTGAAGGTGAACACGCAGCCCACTGATAGAGAGTAGAACACGCAGCCCTAACTCAGATTTTCTGAACACGCAGCCCAGTTTGAAGGTGAACACGCAGCCCACATAAATAGAGAGTAGAACACGCAGCCCTAACTCAGATTTTCTGAACACGCAGCCCAGTTTGAAGGTGAACACGCAGCCCACTGATAGAGAGTAGAACACGCAGCCCTAACTCAGATTTTCTGAACACGCAGCCCAGTTTGAAGGTGAACACGCAGCCCAGTTTGAAGGTGAACACGCAGCCCACTGATAGAGAGTAGAACACGCAGCCCTAACTCAGATTTTCTGAACACGCAGCCCAGTTTGAAGGTGAACACGCAGCCCACATAAATAGAGAGTAGAACACGCAGCCCTAACTCAGATTTTTTGAACACGCAGCCCAGTTTGAAGGTGAACACGCAGCCCACATAAATAGAGAGTAGAACACGCAGCCCTAACTCAGATTTTCTGAACATGCAGCCCAGATTGAAGGTGAACACGCAGTCCACATAAATAGAGAGTAGAACACGCAGCCCTAACTCAGATTTTCTAAACACGCAGCCCAGTTTGAAGGTGAACACGCAGCCCACTGATAGAGAGTAGAACACGCAGCCTTAACTCAGATTTTCTGAACACGCAGCCCAGTTTGAAGGTGAACACGCAGCCCACATAAATAGAGAGTAGAACACGCAGCCCTAACTCAGATTTTCTGAACACGCAGCCCAGTTTGAAGGTGAACACGCAGCCCACTGAAAGAGAGTAGAACACGCAGCCCTAACTCAGATTTTCTGAACACGCAGCCCAGTTTGAAGGTGAACACGCAGCCCACATAAATAGAGAGTAGAACACGCAGCCCTAACTCAGATTTTCTGAACACGCAGCCCAGTTTGAAGGTGAACACGCAGCCCACTGATAGAGAGTAGAACACGCAGCCCTAACTCAGATTTTCTGAACACGCAGCCCAGTTTGAAGGTGAACACGCAGCCCACATAAATAGAGAGTAGAACACGCAGCCCTAACTCAGATTTTCTGAACACGCAGCCCAGTTTGAAGGTGAACACGCAGCCCTAACTCAGATTTTCTGAACATACAGCCCAGACATTTGAAGTGAACACGCAGCCCACTGATTTTGAAATTTGCACATAGCTCATTGATTTCATTCTGACACATAGCTCATTCATGTCATTTGCACACAGCTCGTTCATTTCTTTTGCACACAGCTCATTCATTTCATTTGCACACAGCTCATTCATTTCTGACACATGCATTGATTCTGAATGCAGGTTGGCTCTCGTACCGTGCGAGGATACGGCTCTACTGCTGCGAGAGAGTGGTACACTGAGTTTCCGGAGGCTGTCCGGGACTTGGTTGATTTAGCAGGGTTCGGGACCTTCTGCGTAGGGTTATCACATTGTCCTGCCAGTAGGACACTGTCAGCCGCTTTGGTGGAGAGATGGTGGGACACCACCAATTCCTTCCACTTTTCTGCCACCGGGGATCTGACCATGACCCCGTTGGATTTTGCTGTGCTGACCGGTTTGGACATAGGAGGTTGGCCTATCCCTTATGATGAGGACATGGGCCAGTGGGAGGCTGCTTGGATGTATTTGCTGGGGGCTCGCCTACCTGTGGACAGAGCTTCAGGGAGAGTTCGATATACCTGGTTCTCTTCCTGTTTTCGGAGGCCGGAGATGGAGCCCGAGACTCCTGAGGAGGCTGAGCAGTATGCCCGCGGTTTCCTTATGTTCCTCTTTGGCACCACTCTGTTTGCTGATAGGGGGAACACTGTCGGATTGTATCTTTTGAGTGCCCTAGTGGACCTGTCACAGGTCAGTCGGTACGACTGGGGTGGCGCCGGCCTGGCTACCCTCTATTGCTACATGAGCGCTACCTCCCGCGGGCAGGGAGACTTACTCGGCGGCTATTGGAGAGCTTGGGAGGTACGTTCTGTCCTCTTGATTTACATTTCTGCTCCTCATTACTTGTACATTGCACACACGGCACACTTTACATCCTGTATTTTGCACTCAGCATTTTGTATTCACATTCTGTACTGTTTACCACAGTTATGGGTCTATGTATATTTTCCGACATTAGCCCCAGAGATGGAGGTGGCAGGGCCCCTCATGACTCCGTATTCCTTGGTATTCGAGGGTCCGCACCGACCGAGACCTCGAGAGACTCTCTTCTACCTGCGACAGTACTTTGACACTGTTCGGACGACAGAGGTATTTCAGAACTCTCAGTTCTCTTCCGTTTTCATCTTTGATCTGCCTTGTATATTCTCGATTTCTGATTGATTCATGCACTGGTTATCCGCAGATCACGTGGCAGCCCTGGGCGGTCTTAGGCGACGGTCTCCGATTTCAGTATGCTGGAGGATCGGGCACTTCCCAGTACAGGATCCTGCTTGAAGGACCGGTTGGTAGAGCATGGTTCCTGGGGGAACGCTTTCTGCGTCAGGTGTGGGGATACATTTCTCAGGATCCTCCTGCAGCACCTCCAGCCACTATGCGGACTGCTGATAGACTCTCTACCCAGGAGGTCATTAGCGCTATGCAGGGCACCGATGCTTTGCTGCATCTTACGGAGGGGGACTACGCCACTTATCGTCACACATATCTGATGCCTCCCTTGACGAGAGTGCGCGCTCCGCCACTGAGGTCTACTGATGTACCATCTTCGAGTCGGGCTCGTGCTACGGATATCCCTTCCTCCAGCAGGGCTGGTACGTCTCGAGGTGGGGGGCGGATCGATTCCTCCGATCCCTCCGACTCTTCATCATCCTGGGTGGCCAGACATGCCGACCGAGTTGATGGGGTGGCAGTATGGGACTACTTCTCCGATTCCGATCCCTATAGAGCCTCCGATGCCTGGTCACAGATATGTCAGTGATCCTGACTCACCACCGGTATGTTCCATCATTTTTCACTTATCACACAGACACTTTGGCAGTTGCTTATTTATTGATGACTTGAGCTTGTATTTGCAGCCACCCCGGGAGTACATAGATCAGATGCTCGAGATGGTAGCCTCACTTGAGGGGATGGTCCTACGTAGAGAGGCGCAGATGTCCATCATGGGCTTCCAGGTACTCTTTAGTTTTCTGGTATTTACCATACTCCTGATGATATGCTGATTTTGAACATTCTACTGCATCGATAGGCTGTTTGTGTAGAGCACATCTGACACACACCTCATTCTCATACTGTACTTGCATCTGATTTTCATATTTGAACTAATGTATCCTACTTCTTCATTTTCAGATGCCTCATGTATATGCTCCGCCGCGGGCTAGACCACCTGGGCCTTCTCAGGGAGGTAGATCGGCTGGACCTTTTCGAGGTGCTGGGCCATCTGGGCCCTTCCGAGGAGCTCGGGGAGCTGGGCCATCCAGGCCTATTCGAGGAGCTCGAGGAGAGGGGCCGTCTCGCAGACGCAGGGCACCCATTATCGAGGATGAGCCTGATGAGGATGAGGAGGAGGAGGTCGCAGACCGTCAGTCGGATACATCCGCTGAGGAGGGGGTTCCGGTCTTGGTTCCGAGAGTGGAGGCGAGGCTGAGGGGGATCCTGAGGATGACAGTTCCGACCCCGATGGTGATGACGGTGCCGAGGTTGTCCTGCAGAAGAGGATGAGGGGGCCTCCTCATTCCCGCTCCCGAGGATATTGATGCTGTTTCCTGCTTTACTTTACTTTTTGCTAGTAGTTTGTAGCACTTTGCAGATTATTAGGCAGTTTTATTTTCTGTAAAACTTGTACCTTTATTTGTTGTAAAACATGATGGAATGAAACAGCTTTTGAAAATGATGTTTGTATTTTTATGCTCTCAACATCATATCGCATTATTTTGCACAAAAATGAAATTGAATGGGAATGTGCCTTGTGTATTTACCGGGTCAGGTAATGAACCGACGCAATAAATCAAACAACTCGACTCACTAAGAAATAACAGAATCTTAGCAAGTTTACAACTCGATAAGCAAAGTACAATAATGTTAACGACTCGATAAACAAGACTTAACAAAATTGCTTAAACAAAGAGTAACAACTCAAAATACAAAATGCGACAGCTCGACAAAACTTACAACTCGATAAACAAAACAACAACTCGATAAGCAAAAAATGACACAGCGTAATTCGGACGATCGGGGGAACGGAATGCATCCGAAACAGAGAGAAATGGAGGCCTTCGACACTCCCGATGCATGAAAATGCTTGGAATTTTCCTCCGGAGGGCAAACAGGACCACCGAGCATGGTGGGCCACACTTTGCTTTTGGAGAGCCATAGGTGGCCGGCCGGCCAGTTTTTGAGTCAAAGGTGACCGGTCTACTAGAATAGGTGGCCGGCCGGCCACCTTTCCCGGTGACCCACAGAATTTTGACACTTGTCCTTTGAATAGTGTTTCGCCCCCCTATAAAAGCTCCAACTTTGTAACTCATTCATTTCATCACTGCTTTGCATAAAAATGGAGGCATTTCTCGCAGAAAATCTCACATCTTGGATCTCCTCTTTAGATGGCTCGGAGAAGTTGAACTTCCGAGGTTTCGGCTTAAATGCACTATTCCCGCTGAGCTGCACTCCACTGCACCTTCCTTTCCTCCATGCCGCGGCGAAGTTTTGGAACCCAGTGACGCACGTCTTCAGCTTCGGAGGGCAAGAGGTATGTCCCACTTTTGAAGATTTTCAAGTTTTGATGGAGTCTGAACGCTCAGAAGAGATCTTGTCTCAGTCTCGTTTCAGCCATGCCCAAGCTTTGGGGCGGATGTGCGGTCTCAACGCGCATGACGCTCGATCCCTGATTTGTAACGGGATGTTGGATATCCCGAGTTTGATCTATCGGTTCTCTGATGCTGGTGACCGCGGTGACCATTATCGGCAAGGTTTCCAACAACATGCTCTCTGCTTGTGCATGCTATCTCATTTTCTGTTCGTCTCGAGCTCTAGGGGAGCTAACGTCCGTTTGATTGAAGTCGCTCAAGGCTTGAGAGAAGGAAAGAGCTGTATCGTCATGGCATTGGCCGAGACACTGCTGCGTTTGGATGCCTTCTTCCGCCAGGAGACAACCAGGTTTGCGGGGAGTCCACTACTGCTGTAGGTAATGTTTCCCACCCAAGCTCACATATGTATTTGCTCACATCGCTCGGCCCTCAGGCTCGGTTTTTCTCACAAAACCCTCGTCTTACTTTTCTCTCATCGCACATCTCTCTATTCTTTATTCTCTCATTTTTCATCCCTCCCCAGATATGGTTGATGGATAAATTGCAAGTTGTGGACTCTTGCCCTGCTTACTCAGCCCGCGGCTACTTCTTTCGACAACGCCTGGTCGATGCCCTTGATGAGGGATGGTGGTTTGAATGGATGTGCAATTTGTCAGCTGAACGCATTGCTTGGCGCTGTCCTTGGCTTAACCTTCCGATGATGAGCTATAGCATGTTCCAGGATACCGGGATCTGGTTGATTGGCCTGACCTATTGTGTATTCTATTTCCCATTCCGCATTCTGCGCCAGTTCGGCCATGATCAGACTTGTCCTCCGGAGGGGATAGAGTATCCGGTCGCCTTCCCGGTCCGAGGTGCACACCTTGCCCGACACACTACGGCTTGGAGGACTAGAGAGCTCCTGCCCCCCGCCCCTATTTTCAGTTGCACTTTGTCTGATGAGTGCTGGATTGGCTCAATGAGGAGGCACAGATTGGGCCTAGGTCGGCATCGGAGGCTTCAACTAGCTCTGGGAGGGGGCGCAGGGACACCTGACTTGACTATGCCCCAGATTTATTGCTTTATTAGTACTTTCAAGTTTTCTTTATGAGTGTAATAAAAAAGCAACTTCGATTGTATGCAAAAGCAGGAGAACTCTATTTTGAAATCAATGAAATTGAAGGTTGTGGTACTGAAAATTTTCCGCTTTGGTCCAAAAATGGTCCTAGTTGTGAAAAGATTAATTTGAACAAAGTCAACTTTTATTAAAACTTTTCAAAACTATTTTTGATATGGATCAGAACTGGACACGCCTGAGATCTGTCACTGAGATGCACAACTCCGAATCCCAGCAACTGGAAAGTTGCCCCTAGTCTGAATGGTACCGCAGCACCTCCTGGCAACGAAAAGTTGCCCCTAGTCTGAATAGCACTGTACCGGAGATTGCGATAAATGCTGATGAATAGAGATGACTGAGGTGATCAAAATGGACAAAGTTGATCGGGGAAAATGTTTATGGCTGAACTTCAGGATGAAGCTGCCTACGTATCCCAAAGATGGGAATCAAGCCTTACGTAGTTCAGGCTTAGGTTCGCTCGGGTATTTTTACTCTCCTTTTGCGCTCTAACTTTTGCCAAGGCCGCCCTTTGTGGGTTTTCAACCTTGCGAGTTCAGTTTTTATATTTTCTATTCTTTGTGCTCTGAGTTTTGCCTAGGTCGCCCTTTCGGGTTTTCGGCCTAACGAGCCTCTCAAGGGTAGTATTTCTTCAACTTGTCCATGTTGATCGGCTGTGAAAACTCTAAGCCATCCAGATCCATCAGAACCACAGCTCCACCTGACCAGATTGACTTGATGATGTAGGGACCAGTCCAATTGGGTCTGAACTTGCCCCTAGCGTCATGGATGGGAGCTCGGTTGTCCTTGAGTACCAAATCCCCTCCCTTTAAATTCCTGGACTTAACCTTTTTGTTAAAAGCTCGGGCGATTCTGCGTTGATAGCCTTGAATGTGGTACAGTGCTTTCAGTCTTCTTTCATCAAAAAGCATGAGTTCTTCAAATTTGCTCTGCTGCCAATCTGCCTCGGCTATTTGACACTCAGCCAATACTCGTAATGACGGAACTTCAATCTCAATAGGTAGGATAGCCTCCATCCCATAGACCAATGAATACGGAGTCGCCCCGGTGGAAGTTCTGATTGAAGTCCTGTAGCCCCACAGAGCAAACGGCAGCTTATCTGGCTAGTCCTGGTAGGTTTCCACCATCTTCTGCAATATACGCTTGACATTCTTGTTGGCGGCCTCAACTGCTCCATTGGTTTGCGGCCGATAGGTAGATGACTTATGAAAAGCCACGTTGTATTTCTCCAACAAGTCTATCACTTCCTTCTTGAAGTGGGAACCGTTATCTGAAATTATTTCATTTGGGACCCCATAGCGACAGATGATGTTGTTTCTGATGAATTTTGCAACATGCGAAGCCTTCAACACCGCATAAGATTAGGCCTCAACCCACTTTGTGAAATAATCTATCGCTACCAAGATGAACTCATGCCCATTCCACCCTTTCGGCGTAACAGCTCCGATTACATCAGTTCCCCAGACTGAAAAAGGCCATGGGGAAGTCATGTTGTATAGCTTCGATGGCGGGATGTTCATGCGATTTGCATGGATCTGACATTTATGGCATCGCCGAACAAAGCTGATACAATCCTCCTCCATGGTAGACCAGTAGTAACCCTGTCTGAGAATTTTCCGTGCCAGCATTACCCCATTCATATGTGCTCCACATTCCCCTCCATGGATGGCTTCCATCAGACGCTTTGACTCTTCAGCATCAACACACAGTTTATGTATTCCCAGATGACCTCTTCTGTACAGCTTACCCCCACAGATGATGAACTGAACGGCCAGTCTTCTTATTGCCCTTTTGTCCTTGGCATTTACCCCTGGCGGGTATGCTTCCTTCTCCAAGAAATTCCAAATGTCGTAATACCAGGGGTGTTCGTCCTAAACTTCATCTATGGCTGCAATTGACTCATAGGCAGGTGCAAGTTTCTGGTCAATGATGACTGGACGCATCCGGACTCCACACGGGATGTCTATCATAGAAGATAGAGTTGCTAAAGAATCTGCGAACCTGTTGTTCTCTCTTAGTAGATGAGTAAAACTTAACTTCCCAAACCGAGGAATCAGCAAATCCAAGGTTTGGTGATACATCATCATCTTTTCCTCTTTTACTTTCCAGTCTCCTTTAGCTTGAGACACAACAAGGTTCGAGTCCCCAATGACGTCCAACCGTCTTGCCCCTAGTTCCAGGGCTGCTTCTAGACCAGCGATGCATGCCTCATATTCAGCTTCATTGTTCGAGACTTTGAACCGGAGTTTGAAGGCTAGAGGGATACGGGAATTGTCGGGTGCTATTAGCAACACTCCTATCCCATACCCCATGTTGATTTGACGCTCCGTCAAAGTACATCGTCCAAGTTTCGTCGTCGATATGCAGAATTGCTTCATCTGGGAATAGATACTCAACTGCTTCATCCCCCTCAACCGGATGGTCGGCAAGGAACTCTGCTACTGCTCTTCCCTTCACTGACTTGCGTGTCACATACTTGAGATCAAATTCGGAGAGCAACAGCAACCAACGAGCTAGCCTACCCGTAAGCGCTGGTTTCTCGAAAAGATATTTGATGGGATCTAGTCGTGAAACCAACATTACGGAGTGAGCTAACAAGTAGTGCCACAGCTTCCTGGTAGCCCATACCAGAGCTAAGCAAGCCTTTTCCAGCGGTGTATATCGGGTCTCATATTCCAGCATCTTCTTGCTTAAATAGTAGATGGCTTTCTCCACCTTGTCTTCTGATTCTTGTGCAAGCATGCAGCCCATTGTGGTCTCCGTCACTGACAGATACAAAATCAACGGTTTCCCCGGTTTTGGTGGCGATAAAATGGGCGGGTTCTGTAGATACTCTTTGATCTGCTCAAACGCAGCTTGGCATCGGCCGTCCCATTGGAACTTCTTTCCTTTCTTTAGGAGACCAAAAAGTGGTTCACAAGTCAAGGTTAATTTTGAGATAAACCGTCTTATGAATTGCACTTTACCCAGAAAGCCTCGCACCTCCTTTTCAGTCCTTGGTGGGGGCATTTCTAGGATGGCCTTGATTTTGGAAGGGTCGACTTCGATGCCCCTTTGTGTAATCAGAAACCCCAGCATTTTTCCCGCTGTAACACCAAATGTACACTTCTGTGGTTCAGCCGCAACCGGAATTCCCTGATCCTTTGGAAAAACTTATGCAAGGCGGTGTAGTGGCCTTCTCTTTCTTTGGACTTGACAATCATGTCGTCTACATACACCTCAACCTCTTTGTGGACCATATCATGTAGTATCGTGGTCGCGGCCCGTTGATAAGTAGCTCCAGCGTTCTTCAACCCAAACGGCATTACCCTGTAGCAGTATGTTCCCCACGGGGTGGTGAATGCAGTCTTTTCCCTGTCTTCTGGCGCCATCACTATCTGGTTGTATCCTGAGAAGCCATCCATAAATGAGAGCAATGCATGCCCTGCTGTGAAATCTACCAACTCATCGATGTGCGGTAAGGGGAAGTCGTCCTTCGGACTAGCTCTGTTCAAATCCCGGAAGTCCACACATACCCGGATCCTGCCATCTTTCTTCGGCACCGGAACAATGTTGGCCAACCAAGTCGGATACTCAGATACCAGCAGGAAGCCTGCGTCGATTTGCTTGGTGACCTCTTCCTTGATCTTGAGAGCCCAGTCCGGGCGGATCCTCCTGAGTTTCTGTTTAACAGGTTGGGCCTCGGGGTCAAGGGGGATCCGATGCTGTACAATCTCAGGATCGATTCCAGGCATGTCTTCGTAGGACCACGCGAAAACATCTTTGAAATCTTTTAATAAAGCGACTAAGCGCTCGCGTTCCTCCAAAGACAACGTGGACCCCGATCTGGACCAGCCGCGGATCCTCCTCAGTACCAATGTTCACGGTAATGATTTCATCCATTAATGGTTTAACAAATCTCTCTTGCTCTTGCTCAATTAAACGTTGTAAAACCGGAGGAACTTCGTCCTCGTCGTTTTCATCAAAATTTTGAAAGTCTGAATTAATGCAATAAATTAGGGGCACAGAAAAGTACTCGGAAACCACAGACAGTTCATTCTCATTAGGCACAGCCAGATCATCCAATTCATCGGTTACAACAGACTCAAATGAAAAGGAAAAAGACGACCTAGACAGGACTGTGGCATCCGGGTTAACATCCCCAGGAGTACCAGACTCAGACTCAGTCGAGCTGGAACCTGATTCCGACTCACAGGACTCGGTGGAATCAGATTCGGGCTCACTACCTGACCCGGTGCTGCTGGACAAAAATCCTTCCTCGTACTGCCAAGTGAGAGAGGGTGCGATAGATGCATCCAAGATAGCTGCTGTTTGGCTCGCGGCCGTTTCATCCCCAATCATGGAAACCACGGAGTTATCCCCCAAGCACTCTTGGTCGATCGGAGGATCAGAGAGGAGACATGCCAGTGATACCCCCATTTCAAATTCAGTGCCCTCAGGATCCACTGCTCTATTCTGCTCAACCTTAGCTGATGGGTTTGTCTGCTCTGTGGCAACGTCATCCCCGGGTAGTTGCAGGTCGAAGAAGATCTCAAAGCCTGGCACGCGCTTCTTCTCCGCGTTTAGCCACGGCTCTGGGAAGCCGTAAAATGGAAAGTCTTCCCCCTCCCGGACGAAGCGTCCGTTCAGGGTACCCTGAATGGGCCTGTGCATTAGTTCGAAAGGCTTCCCAGCCTGCTTCGCTCTGGCTCTGCCGGCCATTTCCTTACCCTTTCTCACCCAGTCCTCTTTGGTGGGTAGATAACCCAGTCCAAAGGTATGCGGATTGTGTGGCACTTCGGCCAATGCTGCGACTCCTTTCCTGCCGCTCCTTCCTAATCCCATCCCAGGAATGTGCTGTAGCTTGTTCATGAGGTAGACGGATTGAGCACTAACGTACACTCCCTCATTCACAGCCATGATATTCTGTACTACCCAGGCCTCAGCCAAAGTGAACCCTGAGATAAACACGTCCTCCATGCCATGCTCAATCTCTAGGACTGGTGTAGATACCTCAGGAGGTGGATGGATCGATGAATTCCCAAACACAATGGCTACTCCCTTTCCATAGGGGTATTTCACCATTTGATGCAGAGTAGACGATACGGCTTTCACCTGGTGCAACCACGGTCGCCCCAAAAGCAAATTGAAAGTTGCGGGAACCTCCAAGACATGGAAATCTATTTCGTGCTGTCCAGGCCCGACCTTGGTTTGGATTTTGACGGTCCCCATCACCTCTCGACTTGTATTATCATATGCTTTGATCACCTGAGTTGTCGGGACGAAGTCCGCGGGCTTCAACCCGATTGCATACGCTGTTCTGGCTGGGCAGACGTTGATAGCAGACCCGGTATCAACAAGTACCACCGGTATCCACTTGTCTCTACATTCCACGGAGATGTAGAGAGGTTTGTTATGATTCACGCCCTCAAGCGGCAGTTCTTTGTCCGAAAAGGTTAATGCCGGGGAACCTCCTCCCGGAAAAACCAACCCAACCAGTTGTTCTGGTGTAGTATCGATGAAGAGTTTGGCCTTGTCCATGGCAGATAGGACAGCCTGTCTGTGTACCCGTGAGGCCATAAGCAGTCCCCAGATGGAGATGTCTGCTTGTATCTTCTTTAATTGCCTCAGCACAGCTTCTTCTTCAATTGTTTCTCCCTCTGTTTCTCGGCTTCCTTGTCTTTCCCTGACGCCTCGGGTTGGTCTAGGTATGGGGGCTTGAAGTACCGCCCGCTTCTGGTCATGTGGTCCACCTCATCGAGGTACCAGGTGTCATCCGGCTGAGCGCCTGCCCAATCTTCGTCTGTGTGGGCAAGACATAAGTCGTCGTCTTCCCACCACATCCCGTTAGCATCCAAAAGACACCTGTCTGGTTCTGGCAGATTCGTATTCTCAGTACCTTCATCCCATATGCTCACAGCATTCTCCGTTCTTGTGCCCACAGCACTCTCAGCCCCTTCATGGGCTTTTGCCTTTCTGATTCTCTCGGAATCCCAAAACTTCTCATGTTCTGTCTGCGTTGCTGCAGTTTGTTGTTCCACTGTCTTTGCATCCATAATGCTTAGGTCTTGAGTGAAATTCTTTGTACCGGCGCTCTCCGGCAATTCATCCTGACTCTCGGCCCTTCCGGCCACAGTTGGTACCCTTGCCCCTGCCGGGCTCTATTCTGATTGAAACTCCACAATGTCTGGCTGATCATCTAACCACCCAGCGGCCTCTGCTGATTCCTCATATTCAAACCAATTGATTGTTGCATCTCCTGATTCTTGGTCGTTGAAGAACTGGAGGTTGGCGAAGTCCTCCTCCACTGTTGCTAGATCATCTGTCCCCTGTTCAAGTCCGTCCCCCTGAATCATGCACAGTTCGGCTTTTTCTGGCAGCCCCACACTCGGCTCAGACCGGCCCACTGATAAGATGTACTCGCTTGGATCATAGGCTCTTCCAACATAATTCTCAGACTGCTCAGACCCTAACTTCACAGTTCTATCCTCCTCTGCACTCTCCTCTGTGTTTTCTTCAACAGCCGCCACCACTGGCTTGGGTTGGTTTGTGGAGATGCTCATCATGCACAATGAGTCGGTGCAATCAGGGAGGAGCACCTCCGGCTTAGGTAGGTGAGAGGGAGTAATATAGATACTAGGATCGTAGGACACGACCCCAGTTTGGATGAGATTGACTCTTTTGGGCGGTGGAGCTTGGTTATGTGTGGGGAGTGGGTTGGTTGTGACGTTGGGTCTCTCGGGAGGCAAAATAATATTCTTGTCAACGAGGTCCTGAATCTCGTGACGCAGCCGGAAACATTGGTCTGTATCATGGCCATGCTGCTGGTGGTAGGCACAGTATTTGGCTGGGTTGTGGGAAGGGGGGAGTGGATTTGGGAGTGGCCTCGGCTCTAGGGGTTTTAGATGTCCCTTTCTGATTAGAAACCCCGAGAGCCTTGGACAACGGCATGTATAGTGGGGTAAAGGTTCTTTGGCCTCTGGGCTGGAATCTCGGGGCTTGGGTACTGCTCCTGGATGTCCTGGAAAAGGGGGTGGCCGCCGCGGGCCTTGGTTGGAGAGGGGGAGTGGTGGTGACCATACTAACCTCCGAAGCTCTTGTATTAGCAGCGCCGCTCGGGCCCGCGTTGTTATTACGGTTAAATGTCTTCCGGGGTTGCTCTCGGTCCTGGTCGATCAGACCTTGCTTCATTGCGTCCTCGATTTGTACTCCCATCTCGTGTAAGTCTGAGAAGGTAGGGAAGGGAAGTACAATCATTTTCTGCATTAATTTCGGTTGGAGATTGCGCACAATCATCCTGATTTGGTCCTTGTCTGTAGGCCTCAAGGTCATCATCGATGCCTTTGCCCTCCACCGTGTTACAAAATCGGAGAAAGACTCCTTGGGTTCCTGCCTCGTGGTTTCAAGATCACGAGTTGTGATCTCGATCTGTGTATTGTACGAGTACTGTGCCACGAAGGCCTCAGTCATCTCATCCCAGCTTCTCTTGACGTCGTCCTCCAACTTTGCATACCAAATGGCCGCCACACCCGACAAAGTTCGACCAAACAAGGAAAGCTTTTGTGGTCGGGTTAGGCCCATTGGCCGCAGGATGTCTGAGAATAGCCGAAGGTGGACCATAGGATCCCCGGACCCATCAAAACGATCAATCTGTGGCATCTTGAATCTCTCGGGCAAGGTTACGGCCACATCTGTGTACCCATCTTCGATGTCTGGAATGGCCTTCACCCCCTGGGATTTCTTAAAAAGCTTCTCCAGTTTGCTCAATTTCAGAGCGGTGTGGTCTACCTCGAACTCGAATGGAGAGTCCGGGTGGTTAGGCGTAAGATTCTTGGACAGTTGAGGCAGAAGCGGGGGCGGAGCCAGCCCCGTTGAATGGCCTGTGTCCTCTTGAATATTCTGGACATTGGGTAGGGTATTTTGGGTGTTTGGGAGGGTATTCTGGGGATTTGGCAGGGTATTCTGACCAGCAGGTGTCTGTTCAGGTAATGGGGCCCCGGGTGGAGGAGGAGCCTGATGCGAAGCAGATGCCGCATTCTGCTGTTGGAGCCTGGTGATCAGCTCGGACTGCTGGGCCATGACTATGGCCTGTTGCTTGGAGAAACTCCGCTTGGCGGGCAGCATCCTCTTTCATCTGTTTCATACTCTCATGCATTTGGCGCATCATCGCCTCCATCCCTGTTGTATTCTGTTGTTCCATCTGAATAACCGGTAAATGTACCTCTATGGCAGACACGGAAATCTCAACCCGACTGTTTGCCACTAACGTAGACTGCTGCCCCGGTAATCTTTGTTCTGACACACTGCGCCTCCTCGGCTTTCTTCTACTAACTGGGGGTAGCGAGTGGAACACTGGATGTCCGTCAATCAAATCCTCGGATCGATTGAGTCGGCGACCTCGTGTCCAAAGTGCTTGGGGAATATCTAATGGTTCGGAAGCAATCGTGCTAAAAACTGCCCCTAGCAAAAAGATAAATAAAGCGAAAAGGAAATAAATAACCGGAAAAACGGGCAGCATAACAGCTTAAATTAAATACACACAACACACAGTCGGGCATACAACACACGGTTGATAAGCTGGATATACACTGTCCTCAATCACTGATTACTGTCCCTGTATCACTGTTCCCCAAAACCGAATCTGATATCCGCGGACAACTGATTCTCAAATAACTGGCTGATGATTCTCAAATAACTGGCTGATGCCCGCAGGCCTGATGCCCAAACTCAAACACTGACTGCCCGCAGGCCTGATGCCCAACTCAAACACTGATACATGCATTCCCTGTAGAGACGCACTCTAACAAGCACATAACAGATAAGTGAGAGCCAAAACACCCTTATGTTGGGGTTGGGTTTCCTTGTCCTATTTTGTCAGGAGCTAGGGTTTCACTACGCACGCAGCGGTTTCAAACAACCTATAAACGGGTAAGCAACCTGTCCTAGTTTGGAATGGTCACTATGGATCCGAATATGCACTAGGTCGAATGGTCAAAAAGGGCGCCCCGGTACAAACCGGGGTTTGTGTTCCCAATACTGACAGAGCCCGTAACCGGTCAGCCTTATGGACATGCCTTGACAAGACAAGCCTCCGGCAAACCGCTCAGGAATAGCAGATGGCAAAACACGGTGTCCTAGGCGCACCAATGCAAATGCAATGCAAAGAAACACACAAGTGTAGTCAAAACCAGATATCATGAGTTCGAGTCAAGTTCTCTAAATCCCCAGCAGAGTCGCCAGAAACTGTAGACGTCCCCAAACGCATCCGGGAAAGGGAGTGCGAGTCCCCCCCGTTCTGGTTCGATATTGGGTTTACTACAGTTCGAATGGACTCAAATGTCACGGTTCTTAATCTTGAACCAAAGAGTCCAAATCCGGCAAATCGTTTTTTGAAAACAGATTTTTGAAAGAAGTGCCAAACATGGACTACTTTGCCAGATACAGAGTCGCCACCTAAATATTTTTTAATGGGAAATTTAGGAAACCCTGACTCGGTGCCAATAGGCCACGTGTCCGTCATCACCAAAGTTGCCTCAGCTCGGGAACTTGGGTACGATTGGGGAAGGTCACTTCGTGAGTACCCCCGCTCTCGCCCGGTCAAAGACCGGCCTCTACTAACCATGATATCTGTTTTTGAAAACATTGTGTGTTCTTATTCGGTTATTAGCCTAGGTTACTATGTGATGATGCGCACAGCATACAAGATAGATGACCGGGTCCGTCTGTATGGAACAAAACATTTCATGTTTGTTTGTGGAAAATGGTTTGATGGTGCTACCCGCAGGTAGGCTAAGACGTGGATTTGCCACCTTCAGGTGGGCTTAGAAAACAGTGTCTTTTGCCACTATCTAGTGGGCTTAAAACAAACACTTGATGAATTGTTCCAATCCAAATAACTCAACCTCCACCCACAGGGCATTCAAGGCAGTTATATCACATAAGCACGTAGCCTCATGGCAAGCATGCTATTCAAGGCAACACTCACACGCATGCAAGGATGCTAAAGCATAAAACTCACCGGGTACTCCAAGCCAAACAGAAAACCGATTAGAAATCATGCATGATCCTAAAATATACAGAATTGCCTAAATGCAACACATGCAAAGATGCAAACTATAGCAGGCTCGGCTATTCTAAACATGGGTGTGAAATGCTACAACTAACACGTATTCAATTTGGAATTGAAATACAAATGCAGTTTGTATGATGCGCTGAGCCCGGTGCGTGCAAAAAACAGATGAATGATGCAAAACATGCTGTCATACTGTATGCTAATTGAAATATGCCCTATATCTAACCATCATAAGCGGATAAATTAAAGGGAAGAAAGACGTGGGGTTGGAAGACATACATCACACTCACCCACACTTATTACAATTATGCCCTCGCGCAGAGGGGCCGAATAAATATACAGTCCCGAATAAAAGAATAATACAGTCCGAAATATATAGTCCGAATATTAAAATGTTACAAATTCCTAATTAATTTACAGATTAACTAAGAAAAACTGTAAACTGGCATGCAAGCCAGGGACTGCCTTGCTATTGCTGAATGATGTATGCCGGGCTGCCTTGCGCGGAAATCCACTGGGATGCCCCAATTAGCCTCTGTT